>BDUI01002238.1:21747-51481 GCA_002335545.1 Apodemus speciosus | reverse complement strand
ACTGTGTAGCTGAGGCTGCCCTTAAACTGCTGATCCTTCTGTTTCATCCTGGGATGCCTAGTATGCCACCACTCCCAACTCTTCATTTTTACTGTGTTGTTTGTTTGTTTTTATGAAGCAGAGTTGTGGTTTAACAAAGATACTTCAGTATAGACTGTGTCTGTGTGAGGAAAGAGATGCTCAGAAGAAAGTAAAACATGCCAGGAGCATGCGTGTGGCCTTACCAAAGAAGAGTCAGGTGAAGTGAGATATACCAAGTGTCTTATACAGGCTTCCCCAGGGAGTTCGGCCTCATTCGTAAGAGCAGAGCTAGTTGGGTGTGGTTGCCCGTGCCTTTGGTCCATTCCCTGCAGAGGCATACAGAGTTCAAGGCCAGCTTGGCCTGCAAAGAGAGTCGCAGGCCAGCCTAGGCTGCATAGTGAGACTACACGCTGTGTGTCTGGGAGAATGTGTTTCCCAGGCTGGAGAGGTGAGTCAGTGGTTAAGAGCCMTTATAAGTGTGTATTAGCACAACCAGTTGTAGGGTTCCACTATCTTTTCAAGTCTCTGCAGGCACAGCCACAAATGTGGTGTATACTTGTCTGTGTCCGCGCGCAAAACACCCAAACACATTTTTTTTAATTTTTGAATTTTTTTGTTTGAGGCAGGGTTTTCCTATGCGTAGCCCAGGCTGTCCTGAAACTTCACTCTGTAGACCTAGCTGGCCTTGAGTCTGGATCTGCCTGTCTGCCTTCTGAGTGCTGGGATTAAAGACATGTGCCACTACTGCCCACCTTCTTAAAATTAGTAATTTAAAAAAATATTTCATCAGCTGGGTATAGTGCCACACACCTTTACTCCCAGTACTTGGGAGGCATGGATTGGTGGGTGGATCTTTGTTATTTCAAGGCTAACCTGGTCTACAAAGTGAGTTTCAGGATAGCCAAGACTACGTAGTGAGATGCTGTCGGCAAGGGAAAAARAAAGGTATTTTGTCTGCGTACTGGTACATCTGTGATCTGGCTACTCAGAAGGGTAAAGTAGGAGGCTCTCTCAGAGCCAGCCTGGCCAACACCATCTCAGCAACTACTATATTAATTAAGTTCTATATTATGGTATTTAATTTGGCTATCCTTATTGAAATTTTGGTCATTCAGCTAACTTATACTTAATATTTTTTTAATCTAGAGGATATTTAATAAGGATATCTTTATAACTCCCCCCCCCCCCCAGGAAACGATTATATATGGAAGTATTTGAATATACCCGGCCTATGATGCATCCTGAACCTGGTAAATTCTACCAGATTAATCCAGAAGAGTATGAACATCCGAATCCATGGAAAGAGAGTTTTCAACAGTTGGTATGAAATATAGACTTATGTATTTGTAGATACAGTTCTTTAAAAAAATAAAGTCATCCAGAGAGAGATGGCTCAGGGGTTAAGAGCCATTGAATGCCCTATTCTTCTGTAGGACCTGAGTTTAGATCCTAGCRCCACACCGGCAGCTCATAGCTTCCTGTGACTCTAGCTCCAGTGTCCTCCCTCTTCTGGCCAACTGCATTCACACACACCCACACAGCTAGACGTAATTTAAATACGTGTGTCCAAGACTAGAGTATAAGCCGCAGGCACAGTGGCACACACCTGTAATCCCAGCATGCAGGATTGAGGCAGGAAGAGCACAAGCTGAAGGCCAGCCTCGCACGTCGTGAGACTGCCTCAGAGGAGAGAAAAATGTCACGTCGTGAGACTGCCTCAGAGGAGAGAAAAATGTCACGTCGTAAGACTGCCTCAAAGGAGAGAAAAATGGAGGAAGTGTCCGGAGCATGAGCAGTTATGATTGTAGTGGATCTGTTTAAATTTGTGCATTAATTAGGTTTTAGTAATTTAAAAATTCCACATATAGCTTTCTTCTTTTTCTTCTTCTCCTCCTCCTCCTCTTCCTCCTCGTCTCACTGTGTAGTTCTGGCTGGCCTACAATTCCAAGACCCACCTGTGTCTGCCTCCACTTGTGCTGGGATTGCAGACAACGCGCCACACCCTTCACAGTGGGACTGTCTTCTAGTCTGTCAGTTTGAGTGGTTCTCAGCTAGGGGTGGTTTTGCTTTCTCAAACGTCCGAAATGTTTGCCAGTCTTGAGATACTTTCTGTTTGTCTAGCAGAAGAGGGCACTTACATTTAGTATTAAGCTTGGCAGAGGCCACAGATAATACTGAACCCTCCACTTCATGGGGCAGCTCCCATGTCAAAGAATTATGTAGCCCAAACTAATAGTAGTGGCAAAATTAAAAGTCTGCCTGCCTTACTATATAGTAATGAATAGATTTCTTCCTTGTATCCCAATYAGTTGGGACAGTTGTTAATTGTTTTATATTTAATAAATGTTACATTTTGGTACATAAATTTAAAATAAAGTGGTTTTTGACAATGTTTTTTTCTTGTTTTTGATATCTTAGTATAAAGGTGCACATGTAAAGCCGGGATTTGCAGAACATTTCTATAGTAATCCTGCAAGATACAAAGGAAGAGAAAATATGTTGGTATGTTTGTTTTCATTTTGTAACTGGCATATTGCCTTTTGTTACACTGTTTTCAATACGTGTCTTTGTTGACCTCCCCTCCTTGTCTCCCTTGTCACTGCTGTGTGACATTTGTTCTCTCCTGTGAGCACATCTAGTCTTGGCATTTATATTTATGATGTTACATAGTAGCTTTGTTCTGTATTATAGTAACTGTTCTGTACTGACATTTTTATTTTCTTTTATTTTCTAGTATTATGATACTATTGAAGACGCCCTTGGTGGAGTACAAGAAGCACATTTTGATGGGCTTATCTTTGTTCATTCTGGAATATATACTGATGAATGGATATATATCGAATCTCCAATCACTATGATTGGTGCAGGTATTTTGAAACTCATTATTGTTAAGAGTTTTAGCACTTCCCATATTAGTACATTTACATATTAGGTCTTTTTTTAGTGTCAGTGGCTTAAAATCCAGTTGGAATTTGCTAACTTCAATGATATGACAGCATAGCAGGGTGATACTTGGGCTACTTTACATAAGAGACACGGAAGCAGGGAAGGTTAGAGTTAGAGGCGCACGTGGGCTTTGATGTCACCGGTTTCTCCARTTGCCTTCAGTTACTCATTTAAAAAGAAAAATAGGTATATTATTTTTCTTTTGAAAACAAGCYTGCTGGGTTCTTTGGTTTTGTTTTTTGTGTTGCTGGAGCTCAAACCTAGGACCTTGTATATACTTACTATACAAGCATTCCTCTCCTGAATGGTCTCCCTAGCACTCATGTTTTTAATGCTGGGGTGTGTTGCTTTTGTTTTTTAGATTTATTTTATTTCATGTGTTCTGTATATATGTGCACCATGTGCTTGCCCAGTGCCTGCAGAGGTCAGCAGAGGGTATAGATCTCTGGAGCTGGAGTTAGAAACGTGGGAGCCACCATGTGAGTGCTGGGATCTGGACCCCAGCGCTCCGTCACTGAGCCAGCTCCATCTCCAGCCCCGATGGCTGTGCTTTTAAAGAAACAGATGATAAAACTTCCTTCATGCTTTTTTACAAAGTCAAGTTTCTAGCACTAAATGCAATGAGATATTTTGTATATATTGATGAGTTATCTGAAGAATTGGCTCCATATTTGATTTCTTTTTGAGAATACATTAAATAGACCACTTTAAAGGTAGCTAGCAATATTATTTACTGATGAACTTTGCACATACTGCCTCTGCGCCCCTCCCCACCCCTGTCATAAAGAGGWGGAGAGGGGTTGAGAGTGCACTTCGCCTGCGTGTCTGAGGGCCTGTCAAGCCCTAGTGCCGTCATCCCCCAAAACAAGAGAAAAACTTGGTTCTTTTAGTTTTAAACTTACAGATGGCTCAGCGGTCACTGACTGCTCTTCCGAAGGTCCTGAGTTCAAATCCCAGCAACCACATGGTAGCTCACAACCATCTGTAATGAGATCTGACCCCCTGTTCTGGGATGTCTGAACATATAATAGTAAATAAACATATAAGCTATGTTTATTATATGTAATAAACATAATCTTTTTTTAAAAAATGGATGTCATATTGAAAGTTAATATAAATAAAGAGATCACTCCCTGTGGGCTGATGTGTTTTGTGGTTGTTTTTGTTTATGTATGTGAGTGCCCTATTTGCATGTGCACCCATGTGCCAGAAGAGGGCATCAGATCTTATTATAGATGCTTGTGAGCCACCTTGTGGGTGCTGGGAATTGAACTCGGGTCCTCTGGAAGAGCAGGCAGCAAGCGCTCTTATTCACTGAGGGCCTTCAGTCAAGTACTCACTACTGCTTTAAGCAGCCTCTCAGCTGGAYGTGGTGGGGCAGGCTGGTCTCCCTGGCACTGGGGGAAAGGAGCTGGGAAGATCTYGTGTCTGAGGCCATCCTGAGCCTGCCTTTGCAGGCGGGTAAGGGAGAGGGCAGGAGGGCGGGAATCCTCTCTTTACAAATACTTCACTGACTGAATAGATAAAGGCTGTTTGTTTAAAATGTCTTTACAGCACCTGGGAAAGTTGCAGACAAGGTTATCATTGAAAACACTAGAGACTCAACTTTCGTTTTTATGGAAGGTTCTGAAGATGCTTATGTTGGATATATGACAATAAGAGTAAGAACATTTTCATTTTGAAATACTTTTTGAATTAGGTAATTCAGTAGTTGTTATTTCAAATAAAATTTCTACTTTTCAGTTCAACCCTGATGACAAATCTGCTCAGCATCACAACGCACACCACTGCTTAGAGATCACAGTGAACTGCAGCCCTATTATCGATCACTGTATGATCCGAAGCACATGCACAGGTTCCTGCTTCCTTTCTGTTTTGTGTGAAGTAGACCCATGGGGTCGCTCCTCAGTAGGCTTTTTAACGAATATTTTTCTTACAGTTGGTTCTGCAGTGTGTGTCAGTGGTCAGGGAGCATGTCCCACTATCAAGCATTGTAACATCAGTGACTGTGAAAATGTYGGACTTTATATAACAGATCATGCACAGGTACTTAATTTGGACTTTTTTTTTTTTTAACTATTTTATAGTAATATACTTGAAACTGCACTAATGTTTATTTCTCATTTTTGTAGGGAATATATGAAGATAATGAAATTTCTAATAATGCATTAGCTGGGATTTGGGTTAAAAATCATGGAAATCCAATTATTAGACGGAATCACATTCATCATGGACGTGATGTTGGTGTGTTCACATTTGATCATGGCATGGTAAGATTTATTCTTGTGATAAAAGCTGGCTCTGCCAATTGACATTTCCTACTTCAGCGTTATTTTATATCAGATTATCTGAATTGAAGAGTTATTACTATACTTTTAAGTCATACTTAAAAATTCTATAAATTCACATGCCCAAAGCATCATATACACACAGACACCTGTACTAACCCTAGCCTACACTTACGGGCAYATATGTGCTTACTCGCTCATCCACATACATGTGCCTACTTAATGTAATGTATAGAAACACCCAAATGATATTTCTGCCTTGGGATTTAAAAAAAATTAAACTTTGGTTTAAAAGAAAATAAAAATAAATAAATGAAAAGTTTGCTACAACTTCAGAGTTTATTATTGTTAGTTGTGTGTTTGAGCACCCTATCTTTTAAAAATAAGGAAATAAATAATACTTTTCAACCAGCTTTATCCCATCGYTCATAATCTTTTGGTAGAGTCTTTTTGAGACGAAGTCTCGCTGTGTAGCTCTGTCTGGCTTGGAAATTACAATGCAGATCAGGCTGGCCCTTAAACTCACAGAGTTGTACCTGCTTCTTCCTCTTGAGCACTGGGTTTAAAGTTGTACACTGACATGCTGCACACACACAACCCACATAAGCCATAAGAGGGCATCGTCTGGAACGGGAGTTACAGATGATTATGAACTGTATGCGTGCTGAGAATTGAATGCTTGTCCTCTACAAGAATAGCTGGTGCTCTTAATGGATGAGTTGTCTTTTCAGGCCGATAAATTCCTTTGTAAATCTTGAAAACATTTATGATCTTATAGTTCCAGGGCCAGCCAGGACTACATAAAAATGTTTCCAAATTCTCCTGGTCTCCTCACTTTCTCCTTAGCAAACAGCCTGTATCCAATCATACCAGCTCCACTTGGTGGGCCTATTTTGTCCTAATCACTTTCCAGAGCCCATGCCTCTAAACACCGCTGGCTTAAGCTTCCAAATATTTGGGAGTTTGGTTTGGGGAAGAGGTGTGTTCTAATATTTTTGGGGTTGGGTTAGTTTTGGTGTACACATGAGAGGGGCCCCCTACTTAAAAACAGCAGCAGCTCATGTCCCCCAAGTCTTTGTTTTCCCCCTTCGTTTTCATGTAGCGTGTGTTCTGCTTACATGTATGTCTGTGTACCACGTGTATATAGTGCCCATGGTGCCCAGAAGAGAGGGTATTAGATCTGTTGACGGTTGTGAGTACCTGTTGATTCTGGGAATCGAATCTGGGTCTTCTGGAAGACCAACCAGTGYTCTGAGCTGCTGGTCCGTCTCTCCAGCCCTYCCCTAAGTCTTAATGTCTGCCACTGGGAGTCTCAGAAAGACAAGCCGATATCTTCTTCACTTCAGTAGAGGACCCTCTGCTTGCCTTACTGACATCTGTCACTTGAGAACTATACTCTAAGGACATTCTGTGGTAACATTAAATTAGTGTCCTCTTTATTCAGAGTATGCAAGATTTGGCAGATGCTTTGTAAATTAATTTATAATTTGGGTTATGGACACTGATTTCAATGGAAATACCCTTTTCTTTTTTTCTTCCTCCAATTTTACTTGATTTTATTTATTTACTTAGTAGAGGTTCTACTAGGTAGCATAGGCTGGCCTTGAACTTAAGATCCCTTCCTGTCTTCTTCTGAAGTCTGGAATATAAACAGACACCACCATGTTTTGGCTCTTTTTTTAATTTGGAGAGGTTTGTTTCATGGTGAGTCTCTTGCACTTCCTATTTTATGGTAATTAATAAAAATTACTACATAAAATTATAAGAGCTTTTAGAGTTTTATTACAATAAATATAAGTTCATATCACAGTTTGGCTTTACAGTTTGGCTATATTTCCATTATAATTTTACTGGAGTTATATTGTAACAAAATAGATGTAGCTTTTTTTTTTTTTTTTGGAGGTGGGTTTTTTGAGACAGAGTTTCTCTGTGTAGCCCTGGCTGTCCTGGAACTCATTTTGTAGACCAGGTTGGCCTCGAACTCAGAAATCCGCCTGCCTCTGCCTCCCAAGTGCTGGGATTACAGGTGTGTGCCACCACCACCCGGCTAGATGTAGTTCTTTACAATATATTTTGAAGCAAAATGTGGCTAGTTTCTTGGGTTTAGGATGAATGAACCTTGATGTATTTCTAATTGTTTTTTGTTGTTGTTTTGTTTTGTTTTTAAGACAGGATCTCATATAACCCAGGATGATTTCAAACATCTTATGTAGCCAAGGCTGGCCTTGAACTGTCCATCCTCCTGCCTCTGCCTCTCCTTTGTCATCCAGGTGCGTCATACTTAGCGGTTGTCTATAGGTCAGTCTTCTATTGATAAACAGTGGCGCCAGCCAGCTGGAACTGTTGGGGTGATGTAATCCTCCTGCATCAGCCTGCAGAGCATYCAGGCAGTATGCCGTGCCTGTTGTGCCTAACCGTAGGTCATCTTCTACAAGTTGACTTATTGGAACTATTTTTATTTTTCTCTTTTTATGCTCTTGAGGATTAAACAGAGTAGGCATTTTATTTTTACCACCCTCCAACCAATCTTTTGTAATTGGTTGTGTGTTTTGTTTGTTTGTATGCATGTATGTACCAAATGCATGCTTAGTGCCACAGAGGCCAGAACACATTATTGGCTCTTCTGGAACTTGAGTTACAGACATGACTGTGAGCCACTGAGAGGTGCTGGGACCCAGGCCCAGGCTCTCTGCAAGGACAGCAAGCGCTCTTAACTGTAGAGCCAGCTATTCAGCTGCACTTTGTTGGTATTTATAAAGATAATCAACATTTTTTATGACTTCAGCCCTTTGGTACAGGATAATACATTTTAAGTACATAATTACATTTATAGAGCACAACTTTACATGTTTTTCTTTCCTACCTTTGAATGCATTTATAGTAACTAGAAAATTTGCAGGACAATGGTGGCACAAGCTTTTAATCCTGGCAGAGGCAGAGGCAGAGGCAGAGGCAAGCAGGTCTCTGAGTTCCAGGTCAGCCTGGTCTGTTGAGATCCAGGACAACCAGGATTATACAGAGAAACCCGGTCTCAAAAAATGAGAGATTTGTATTGTTTTTGTATTATCATTTGCACTTTAATGTCAGTTTTCCATTTTTGTTTCATTTCTATTTAGAAAGTAGCCTTTACATACAGATCTTAACTTTTTTCAGGGCTACTTTGAAAGTTGCAACATACACAGAAACAGGATAGCAGGCTTTGAGGTAAAAGCCTATGCTAATCCCACAGTGGTTCGATGTGAAATTCACCACGGGCAGACTGGAGGAATATATGTCCATGAGAAAGGAAGAGGACAATTTATAGAGAATAAAATCTATGCAAACAACTTCGCAGGCGTATGGATTACCTCAAATAGTGACCCAACAATAAGGTATTTGCATAATTACAGATACAGGTTGGTTTTGTTTTTGTTTTGTTCTTAAAATATTTTTGTGTGTGAGGCTGGAGAAGTGGCGGTGAGGAGCACTGGCTGCTCTTCCAGAGGACCTGGGTTCAATTCCCAGCATCTACATGGCGACTCAACTGTCTATGGCTCTACCACCAGGGGATCYGACACCTTCACACACACATAGAAGCAGGCAAAACACACATAATATTTTAGAATTAAAAAAAAAAAACAATTGTACAATATACGCACACACACTAAACGTCTGGTTGCTGTAAAATGGGTTTTTCTGAATGCATCTAAATAGTATAATTATTTCACTTTTTTGTGTTGTTTGTTCTGTTCTTTTATGAGCAGTTGAAAATGCTGTGTTGCTCATTGTTTTGTTTTAATGAGGTACCTGGTCTTTGTGTATCTGGTTGGCCGTGAACTCAGAGGTCCACCTACCTTTGCATCCTGAGTACTGGGATTAAAGGCATATAGTACCATGCTCAGCTGATTTAGTTTTAATTGTCAAGTTATCTATTAGCTTTATGAAAACATATTGCAAACTTTCATTATATTTTTCTAAGCCAACTAAAGAAATTGTTTTAAGTGTTTAATGTTTGAAATACTATTTTGGAGCTGGGAGTGATAGCAAATCTGTATTCCTATCACTTGGGAGTCAGAGGKTAGAGGAACCCCCCAAGTTTGAGGCCAGCCTAGTCTATATAGTGAGACTCTTAAAAAAAATTAAAATGATAATAAAAGAATATTATTTAGGATCTGAAGATGTAGCTCAGAGCTTGCCCAGTAATAGTCTTTGTATTAGTTCAGCATTGCAAAAGTAGACATAAATAAATGCTTTTGCATTTTAGATAATAGGTGGGTTTTGTTTTTTTGTTTTTTTGTTTTTTTGGTTTTTTGGTTTTTGGTTTTTTCCCAAAGCCCTTAGTACTAGAAAGGACTAAAAGAGAATTTAGAAATATCTAATCAGGCAGCCATATTTTGCAAATTAAGAAACTTTTAAGCCCAAAGAAGCTAAATGATTTTCATATTACCACAGATGGTAAAGGAAGCTTTAATAAGTATATAATTTTTTAAAATCTCATTTCACATTATAGGGGGAATTCTATATTTAATGGAAATCAAGGCGGAGTTTACATCTTTGGTGACGGGCGAGGCCTTATAGAAGGAAATGACATTTATGGCAAGTATATGATTTTGTTACATAAAACTTACACATTAGCTTGTTTTCCCCTCTGTGTGTGGGTGTGTGCATATAAATGTGGCGCACATAGATTGCTGAATGAGGTGACAGGTGGGCAGGCTGTCCTTGGCATGCACTTTCTCATAGCTCCCCGTGCTGCTCAGCTCCCCGTGCTCCTCTGGTTGTACTCCTCCCCCTCTCCCCCCTTGATGAACTTGAGTACCTGCTTGTTCTGGAGACCTTGAGCAGTTCTGTAGCACACTAGGGCATGAAATAACATACCTCTCATGTCACATAAACGTGGTGTGTTTGCTGAGGTACCTCTATTTGCTCACACATTATCACTTTGTGGCCCACGGCTCCAGGATAGTGCAAATCTGTGGCTCTTGCTTTTCGGGGGCCAGGGGGAGCACAACAGTAAGACCAGCCTGATTTCTTAATGTTAGTGGTAGATAGTTTTGAAATTATCTAAGTGCGACAAGTGATCTATAGTTCTTTTAAAGTCTCAATAAAGGAGTAGAAGATGGCTTAATGGTTGAGAGGACCCAGGTTCAAGTCCCAGCACCTACATCTGCATCTCATCACATCTCCATCAGCATCTGTAACCCCAGTTCCAGGGTGTCCACGAGTCCATGATCTACAGATATCCATGAGAACATAATACACAAAACAGTGATAAAACTTAAAAATATAAAGTGTCAAGGATTATTYTTGGATACTTAAACATATACTCAGTGCTATGCATACAAGGTACTACCCCAAATACCTCAGGAAAGTGTAAATGAGACCCTAGACCTAAGGACTGTGCTTGCTTTTCTTGCATTCACTAAATATCTAATAATATTGGCTGAAGTTCTCCTTTGAACTCAGTAGATAAGRGAAGTCCCCTTACTAAAGCTTTAATTCAGCAAACCGACAGCCAGACACATGGCATGCCCATCATCAGTTCTGTGAGATAGACACTAATGCCTCTAGTTGTTAATCAGAAAACAAGCATGAAGTAGCTTAAACACTGGCTCTAAGTCATATTGGAAACAAATAGAATATTTGGCAACCTGKCTTGATCTCTACTATTAATCTGACCATGTTTCTGCATCTGCTTAGACTCTAGTCCTCTTTATCKCGCAAAGCTCACTAAAATTCTAGCACATGAATTGCTACTATTGCCTGATGTAAAATTACTCTCACTGCTAGGTTCTAAACACTGACTTTGTAAACTTTATTTTTAAATAGGTAATGCGTTAGCAGGAATTCAGATCAGGACAAACAGTTGTCCTATTGTTCGACATAACAAAATTCATGATGGGCAGCACGGTGGGATTTATGTGGTAAGTTAACGAATGTTGTTACTTAAGCCTGTGCATGAACATCAAGGCCCAAGACTAGGGATGTGCCTCGTTGGTTGAGTGCTTACCTGGAGTAGATCCAGTTCCCACCACCATTACACCAGGCCCCGTGGCCCCAGGCCTGTAATCCCAGGAACTGGAAGAGGCCAGAGGGTCAGAGGTACCAAGTGCCATCGCAGGCTGTATGAGCATGCTCAAGGTTACCCCGGCAACATGAGCTCTTCAAGGAGTGGGAGAGAAGGAGAGACTTCAAAAGTGACTTACTAAGAACCATATATGCATGATCCTGGAGACATCTTTCTAAGTACCTCTGTTTCTCTTAATTCTCATGTTCAAGCCTTATATTAAAATATCAGTTAAATTCCCGACTCTGTGTCATTAAAAAAGAGGTAGGGTAGCCAGATAATGAAGGCCCATCATCCCAGCGTGGACCTGGGGCTGCATGGTGGCTTCGTGGGCACTGCGCTTAGAAACGAAACAGATGTGGCTGTGGGTGTGCTGGGAAGGGTCCCTCAGAGAGTAGGGATAAATTACCACAGTGAGAAAAGGACTTGAGGCCAGCTTGGCTACGTGGTGAGCTTGACTCAAACAGAAACACGTGCCAGGAATATATTAGAAACTTCTGGATTATGAATTTGTATCTTTAGTATRTAAACTAAATACTAGTCTTAGTCTTCCTTTGAATACATAAATGGTTTCTAGTTCTGATATGTATGTAGCTGAGTACTTTGGGACATAMATGTGCATGTTTGTGGGTAGGGGATGCTGGCCGCTTCTCAGCAGGAGGTGAGAACGCTCCTTGTGGGAGTCAGCTCTTCCCTTCTGCCACACGGGTCTCAGGCATTACAGTCAAGTCATGAAACTCAGAGCCAAGCCTGCAGGTTCCCGGCCACCTCAGCTACCCTTACAGGGTTACTTACTGGACGTGGTGTCTGCTTGGTGTTGTCTGGCACGCTGGAATTTTGTCAGTGTGACTTTGTGAATCTGAAATTCTATAAAAGCAATATGTAAATTATAACTACCGCTGCCACCCCCAAAAGAGAGAACCTTAAAATGAAACAGCAACCTCAGTCTTAAATTTTTTTCTGAAAGTGGTAAAAAATATCGTTGAGATATCGTTGAGACCTTATTATTTTGGAGTGGTTTCACAGCCAAAGTTTTAATAACTTTGCTAAATGAAACCCTTTTGATATGTTTACACATTTAAGAAGTGTTCCTTGGCTTTAAAAAAAAAATGCTTTTCCTCTTAGTATGATGTGTTTAAAGTACAAAGCTATACAGTTGGTATTTTAAAAGCTTTAGAAGATTAAACTCAAGTAGAAGCTACCTTTCAAAAAATGTTACGATGGTGTGTTACCCCAACTTAGGAAGAAGTAGGAGGATCAGAAGTTGGAGGCCAGCCTGTCTAAAAAAAGTGAAAGAGCTAAGGAAACTAAAAATGGTCGTTGGCCTGGGTGTAGTGTCGCACACCTGCAGTTCCAGTACTCAGAAGACAGCGGCAGGCAGGTCTCTCAGATCAGCCTGCTCTACTTAACTTGTTCCAACCTGCCCTTACTATACTTGAAGGCCCTGTCTCAAGGGGGAAGGGCAGTTTGGGGCCCAGTGAGATGGTGCAGCTGGTGAGGGTGCAGATGGTGAGGGTGCAGCTGGTGAGGGTGCAGATGGCGAGGGTGCTGCACAGGCCTGACAACCTCAGGGAAAAGCAGGGAAGGCCCGCAGGATAGCTGAGCACCTAAAGACCAGGAGAAAAGACAGTGTTGGAAGGAGCATGCTTAATAGCTAAGCATATTCCTAATTCACAAGTCCTAGGTTCAGTTGCCAACACTAGAAAAGGAGACAATTGTCATCATTTCCTTACCTAGCTAAGAAAAAAACCAAAGCCTAAACACTACAACTGTGGCAGAACTGTGGAGGGAGGAGTGCACTCAGAGACTATTTGCTGTGACAACATGTCCAGTAACCAGTTTAACTTGCATTCAGCATGAAAAAGGACAAGGCGTAATAGAAGAGAATGAAGTTTACAGCAACACTCTGGCTGGCGTCTGGGTGACAACTGGCAGCACACCAGTACTAAGAAGAAACCGGATACACAGTGGCAAGCAGGCAAGAGTGCTTACTGGTCTTCTTTGTATCAGTAATGCTTTATTTTAAAAAAGTATGACATGAAAGAGTTGTTCTTTTCTTTCCCCTCACATTTAGGTTGGTGTCTATTTCTATGACAATGGGCATGGTGTTCTAGAAGATAACGACATCTACAATCATATGTATTCAGGGGTTCAGATAAGGTAAATGCTTTCTTACTTGCCTTTCTTTTGGGAAGGACTTAGGAGTATGCAGACTATAAAAATTGTGTATTTAACGGGCAGTCATTCTGTTGTGTGCATTCACTTCTCTTCGCACATGTACTTTTCTTATTCAAGAGGTAACGATATATGTATGCCACAAGAGCTCATTTCCCTCCTGTGCAGTCCAGAGTAGCTCAGCTTCCACCTATCCTACCCTGTTCCTGGCATGTCATTGGTATTCTGTAAAATGGAAACTTCAGGTTTTATGCTATAGTTATTAAACAAACTTTAAAAGTTACTATGTAGACCAGGCTAGCTTGGAACTCAGATCTGACTTAGACTCTGCTTCTACAGTTCTAATGCTAGAATTAAATATGTGCCTTAGTACCATGTCTAGCATGAATGACCATTTATAGCTACTCTTAATAGTTTATGGAATCCTAACTTTTGTTCTTTGAGACAGGATCTTAATTTAGACCATGTTGGTTTCAAATCCAGACATCTGCATCCCAGACTCTGGGATTAAAGTCATACACCACTTACCACACCTGGCCTAAGAGTCTTCAACGTTTAACTTCTGTATGAGAAGAGATGTAAAGTCATTTAACTTAGCTATGGAGGCTCTGTAGCTAAATGACACAAAATGTGGTTCTGTGGGAAAAACAGGATTAATCCAACTTTTAAGTACTAGCTACTTTATAAAGAGCTTTTGCTTTGTGYATGCATGTGGGCAGGCATGTGYACAGAGGYACAGATGTCAAGTTCAGAGAACAGCTTTCAGTTCYGKTCTCCTTCCATCATGTGAGTTCAGGCCGTCAGCCATGTTGTGAGGGCCGAGCCATCTCACTCGCCCTGTGCAGTTCTTGCCATGAGTGTGTTTTGTTAGTGTAAGAGATGATATACAAATGGGGGTGATTGAAATGATACTGAGTTCTTTTTCTCACCCATAGGACTGGAAGTAACCCCAAAATTAGACGCAACAAAATTTGGGGAGGACAGAATGGTGGAATTCTAGTTTATAATTCTGGTATGTTTAACCCATCATTTGTTTCTGCATTAATAAACTTTAGGAATATACCTTCTAAATGATGTACCTAAATTTTACATTTATAGGTCTAGGCTGCATAGAAGACAATGAAATATTTGACAATGCAATGGCTGGAGTCTGGATTAAAACAGATAGTAATCCTACGCTAAGAAGAAATAAAATCCATGATGGAAGAGATGGTGGCATCTGTATATTTAATGGGGGTCGAGGTATTGTTAACTTTTCATTAGTGAAAAAACCCAGTTTTGTGTTGTCGTTCTATGTCTTTAATGTTCAGTGACATCACCAGCTAAAATTTACAGATGAATGAAACTTTATATCACATCCTTAGATGGTTTAGGAAATTAGTACCTAGAATTAGACAAATGAATATAGTGTTTCCATCTCTGTAACCACCTTACCTCTGCCAGTTGTCAGTAAAGCATTTTGAAGGTCAGAGTTGTAACTCCTCCCTCTGGTCCTTCTAACTGTCCTAATTAACATTAAAGTCAAGTGACAGATTAGCAGTGTATAAACTTTGCATGCATATGTTTGGAGAACTAAACATAGCCAACTTGATCCTGGTCAATAAAGCCAACTCATTCTGCCTTGAGGCAGTAGGCCACAGTGATTATCTTTCATAGATTGGGAGACAGTACTGAGACCAAAGCACTAACTGCTGCTCCCGTGTCAGCAAGCCAAGACTCTATATTATCACGTATGAAGAATTACCAGTACTTAAAATAATTCACTCCATCAAAACAGTGATGATCCCATCAATGATGGAAACTCACAGAGGTTAGATTTTTTAATAACTACAGTGAGGATCACTCCTCTCGTGGCTCACACCGAATGCCAGTACCTGGAAGTGTGAAGTTGGAGAAGTAGCACGGGTGTAAAGCCAATGGGCTCTGTGAGACTGCCCACCGCCTCCCCCACATGTGAAGCTTGGTTCCCATTACACGGTGCTGAGGTGTCCATAATACAATAACTTGAGCTGTGTCTCTAGATAGTCAACTGGTAGAGGGCTTTCCAAATATAATTGTTTGCCTATTTATTTTTTTAATGCCTGATGGAACATCTCTGGACCAAACACTGTGGTAGAGATGGCTAAACACAGTGAATAAAACAGTATGACATCCATAAAATCTATAATTTTGTGGAGTGGCACACTGTTAACAGAATCTGAAGAAAACTGAAAATGGTTTAGAATGTTTAAGAAGTTAACAAAACTGAACTGGGTAAGGTTTTCTATGTGCATTCAAGGGTTTTAACTGTCTTGATCACATTTGAGGGCCACGAGATAGTGTAGAGGTGCTTTAGTCCCCATATCCCACTAAGTAGCCAGAGACCTCCACACACATGCACATCTGAATTCATGTATATATTCAATAAATGAGAATGAGGAAGACAAGCAAGCAAGCTGGTTAGAAGAGGGGACTTGTTAAAAGTTAGGCAAGAAGTTATTTATAAAGTTACAAGGAAATGGTTGAATGCCTAGAAGGGTAGGGATGGGGCAGAAGTATCTATTAATGCAAAGGACCTGGGTTCATGTCTTAGCATCTACATGGTAGCTTACAGTCTTATCTAACTCCAGTCCCAGGGAATTTTAATGCCCCCTTTTGGACTCTTTGGCTTGCCCATGGCACACAAACATGCAAGGAAAATGAATAGATGGGATGTGTTGGGGCTGGTGGTCAGTTGTCTATTGGCTCTTACCATGCAAGGGGGAAGGATGAGAGAACATTGCAATGAGCAATGCCCAGAAATACCCGAGGTCAGATGTTTTACCAAAATAAAATGTAAATGTATTAAAAACAGGCAGTAGTGGTTTCATTATTGTTATTAAAGTCTGTGTAACACTGTGCGTGCCTGATACCTACAGAGGCCAGAAGAGAGCTTTAGATCCCCTAAAACTGGAGTTAAACGTGGTTGTGAGCTACCATGTAGTGCTGGGAATCAAACCCAAGTCCCCTGGAAAAAGCAGCCAGTGCTACCCACTGGGCTTCTTCAGCACCAAAAAACAGGTTGTCTACAAACCAGAACATACTCTTAAGACTTCAAATGCAATTGATTTTTAAACCCTCGAAAACTGAATATAAGAGTTTCCGATGAAAGACAGGAATAAGGGAAATGGTCATAATTCTGCAAATTACTAAAACCTTCTTTTGAACTAAAGGACTAATTTATAATGCAGTGATGAACAAGCCAAGTAAAAGGGGCCAGCAGAGCTTGTTGTAGGTGCTGGGCATGGCAGTGCTGCCTCTAACCTAGAGATTATCAGCACTTAGGCCAGCCTAGGCTACATAATGAGATCCTGGTTCAACATCTGCTATATGTGTGTGTGTGTGTATATATATTAATGTAAATTAAAAATATTTAAATATTTTAATTGCAGGTCTCCTTGAGGAAAATGATATTTTCAGGAATGCTCAAGCAGGTGTTCTTATCAGCACTAACAGTCATCCAGTCTTAAGAAAAAACAGAATATTTGATGGATTTGCTGCAGGTTTGTATTTTCTTTACCTGTGGGCTTGTTTTACAACCTGTAACTATAAAGGTTCTTCTTGAAGAGAAGGTATATGTTATTTGGTTATTAGGAGAGAACCTATTTGAAATCTACTCAGATGGAAATACAGATAAATGAGTCTTCTGACAACTTCTAGGTGTTAAAAGGGAAAGACAAGAATTGGTTGCTTTCATTACTTCAGATAACCATTGAGAATTGTACGAATTCAGCACGCTCCTTCTGGGCGGTGTCGCCTTAGACTCAGCTTTATCCTTAGTCCAGTCTCCTTCCGTCTGTTCCGCTTTCCAGCAGTTTGTAAAAATCCCCCTAGTTTACTTGTGTGACTGTGTAGTTACCAGCAGTCAAATCTGAATGTTAGTGATTGAGTACTTGCAGTTTGTTCTTTAGCCAGTTAGCACACAAGTGAAAAAGCACCAGCTTACCCCTTCCCAGCGTGGAGAGTCTGAGCATGGTATAAAGTGACATGCATGTTTGTTTGTAAATCTCACTTCAGGTATTGAAATTACAAATCACGCAACTGCAACACTAGAAGGCAATCAGATCTTTAACAACCGATTTGGAGGCTTATTTTTAGCATCTGGTGTTAATGTGACAATGAAAGGTATGTTCTTTTTTAAGTTCTTTAGTGACCACAGAGCACTATTGATTCTTTGTCACTCTCCAACGTAGCAGCAGTTTTAAACGACCAGTGTTGAGTCTTGCTAWAAGCTTGTTCTAGGAGTGGGAATGTTTTATACAAGGAAAACCTACCTATTTCTATTCTTACATATAATTGTATCCTTGGCTAGCTATTGAAAACTTTTTTTGTTTTTACAGATAACAAAATAATGAACAATCAAGATGCCATAGAAAAGGCTGTTAGTAGAGGACAGTGTTTATATAAAATATCAAGTTATACCAGCTATCCCATGCACGACTTTTACAGGTATATTTCTAAATTACTAAAATTGAATACAGGAAAGTGGGAGTGATTCCTTTAAATTGTCATTGCTTAACATCTTTGGACAGAACCAAAGACTTAAAAACACCAGGGGTGGGGCATGTAGAGTGATTGCTTMCAAGTTTTACATATGTAATATTCCAAGCCCCCCTTTAGTTCTGACTCTTCTCATCCCCAAAATGACGAATTATTTATTTTTGAGGCAAGGTTTCCCTTTGTAGTCCCTGTAACTTGCTATCCAGACCAGGCTGGCCTTGAACTCAGAGAAGTCCACCTGTCATGTCCCTGCTTCTTGAGTGCTCGGACCAAAGGCATGGCTGCCTGTATTCATAACCAGGTTTTCCTGAGCAGATGCAATAATGTAGTCACCTTACCTTTCAGAGCCACAAGAAATTCAAACATAGAGCAAGATGCAGTGTTGTGAATTCCTGACAAGTTCAATAATACAAGATTTTGCTTTTTAGATGTCATACTTGTAACACCACAGATCGAAATGCCATATGTGTGAACTGCATTAAGAAGTGCCATCAGGGACATGATGTAGAGTTCATTAGACATGATAGGTATGTAGTAGTGTGCGGGTCACTATGTTAYCCAGTTATTTCCCTTCACTTTGCTAATTCTTGGACTCTCATTTTGCTATAGGTTTTTCTGTGACTGTGGTGCTGGAACACTGTCCAATCCTTGTACATTAGCTGGTGAGCCTACACACGATACAGATACATTATATGACTCTGCTCCACCTATAGAATCTAATACGTTGCAGCACAACTGAATTCCTTCCCTGAAGAAGTCCTGCCATTCTAACATAACTTAAACATCTTTTGGAAGATAAAATACTTGCCCATGCTACAGAAAGAGACTGTACTGAAAAATGGATACACAGGTCAGTCGACACTAGGAAGCTCAAGCTACCAAAAAGAAAGTGGCAATATAGTGACTCAGGATCTCAGAGCTGGGTATCTTAGCATTACTGTGTAAAGACTTTTGAAGGGACAGAAGTGAAGAAATAAGCTGCAATTTTGTACAGATGCCAACTTCTGAAAAAGCTGGTGTTTTCACAACTAGCATTGAATGCAGTCTGGTTTGCAGTCATAATCTTCAATAGACAAGCAGCTTTGTCGCTGCCTTTACGGACATGGGTACCGATTGCTTTTCGTACTATGGTAAAAATGTGAGCTAGCACTTCTGCATTGATTTTTTTAACATGTATTCAGATTGAGAATATGATTTTAATGCTTTAATCTCATGTAGTTTGTCTTTAATTTCAAGCAAATCTTATTGTACTTGAATGTGCCCTGTTTTGTTAGCACACCTAGACTTGCTGTAACTGTACTCATGTCCCAGTATGTACGTTCTTTCTATGAAAGAGAAAAACACTAATCTTAAATTATATCCAGCAATGTTTCTGGTATCCTTTAAGAAAAGTTAAGACTATTATTTCCTTCCCTTTCCTGTGCAGCATTCAAAAATCACCCCTAGAAAAGTGAGTGTTTTAATGAGACTTCCTAGGAAGGGATGCACTGTAAAACAAAAGTATTCTTGTATCTCAGTTTTGTGAAAGGTAAAAACTACTATGTTTTAAAGTACACTTTAGAAAGTCTCTTCAAAACAGTCCTGTATTTGAACTCTGTTCATAGTTTTTATTTGAACAGTTTAGACAAAACAGCTGGAAATTACAGCAATTTCCTGCATTAAGCTGAGACCAGTATATATACAGCTCTATACAGTTTCATAGCGCCCCCCCCATTTATGTGTATTGGTGACAGTGGGTATAAACAGCCTGAAAGTGTATGCATGTACCATAACATCTAGACTTAATATATTGTGGAGTATTCAATAACCATTATGTAGAAGGTAGATAAGAATTAAAAGGGTTTAATTTCCTAGAAAGAAAATGGAAAAATGGTCATTTTTAAAAAATAAAGTTTATTAGATCATAACGTTGTCTGAATTTACCACCTTTTTCAAAAGTCAACTCAGCTTCCAATGTAGTCTACAATCCGTTAATCAAAGCCAGCAATCTATGGATAGTTTCACCGTTKATAGTTGGCTTTTCACTAGCCAGACAAATTTCCCTTTAAAGAAAAAGAAAAGAAAAATTACTTGATTTTTGTCTCTGTATCAACCCTCCAAGACTTTAAAGTCAGCTATAGGAAGATTATACTGATATAATTACCGAAATAGTTGTAATGACTGGTTCATCCTCTCAAATTCTCTTGCTTTTCTGTATCCCTTCTGAATAACCTCCTCTGGAAGATTAGCAAGCCTTGCCGCATTAAAGCCGTAGCTCTTAGGACAAGCTCCCCTAATGAATTTATAGAGGAAAGTAATAGTCTCCTGGCTGGGATCCTCACATTCATTTTCTACCATGCATGCCTTCAAGAAAGAAGAGTTTATTTTATCACAGTTTTACTGTTTACTTTATGCCAATAGAAAAAATGTTTGGTTGATTCCACATACCATATGCCCTAGGCGCACATAAGCACTTTTAGAATAMTCTTCTACTAATGAATGRTAATGTGTAGAAAACAGTGYTCGACACTTTATGGTTTCAGCAAGTTCTTTAACAACTGCATTGGCTATCGCTGTCCCATCAAAAGTTGCAGTACCTCTTCCTGTGGAAGTGAAATTACTGTACATTAAGAGATGTACATCTCGAAGAATAAACAGAAGTCAGGTACAGAGGGAATGTAGAAGAGCAAGATGGGAAGAGGGAACGCCTGTGCTCCAGTGGCATCATGCATGGGAAAAGAAAGAGCTTTAGCTGTAACAGGTTAAACTAAAAAGAAGAAACTGAGCACGCTCACATGGGCTTGAAGACTCAGCTGTCTCAGTTTCAAGCCCAACCTGGGCAACTTAATGAGCTCCAGAACAGCCAGGGCTACAGAGAAACCGTGTAAGGGAGGAAAAGAAGGGCAGGCCATCCAGGTGCCTCCCCCTCCCACGGCGTATACACGGTACAGATCTGCATGGTCTTGACATATATGAGTCACTTTTATTTAAAAGAGGGAGAGCTGGAGATGCTGGACAGCCAGAGAGGGGTAGCTATTGGGGACATGGGTTTTCTACTCTAATGGCATTCAACCAAAAGCTGTCTTACCTAATTCATCCACAAGTACCAAAGAATGTGCTGTTGCATGCCGAAGTATGCTAGCAGTTTCGCTCAACTCAACAAAAAATGTACTTTCCCCTAAAAAAAGAAATATAATAAGACATAACCTGCTGTTAAATCAATTCTATGAGCAAGAATTGAAACTAAAAACATGCTGTGATTTTTCTTTTTAAATAGCACCAAGTTTAAAACAAAAGGCAGGTTATCCTTGCCAACTGAATTGCGGAGGGGGAAAAAAACTCACCTGACATTATTCTATCTGAGGCGCCAAGTCTAGTAAACACTCTATCAACTGGTGTGAGCCTACACTTCTCGGCAGGCACATAACAACCCACCTGGGCCATTACAGCTAACAGACCAGCCTGTGAAGATGGAGGGTAGGTATTATGATGGGCATTTAAAAGCCTATCTGCACACAGTACACACTCAAGAGTCCCTGGTAGGAGTCTGGTACTCCACACAAAAGCCTAGCTAACAAAGACCCCTGTCTGGGCTTTAACTACAGATGCTGGGAACCAGTCCTGGGCCCAGCACATTTATCTCAGACAACAACTCCTATACTTGTTTTRAAATTGAAAAATATATACAATAYGGCCAATTTTGTTAGCCATTACAGTGATAGGACTTTACAGCCTTTTCAAAATTTAAATAGGAAGAGATAAGTTTATGTCAAAATTTCCTCTAAAAGGACCATATCAAGGAGCACAAACAAGTCTTAATTTGTAACAGTAGTACTAGGGAGAAGACAGTATGTCTGGTGGTATGTAGTTCAGCAGTAAGACTATTTTCACATTAAAAAAATGGGGCTCAATCCCTAGCACCAAAATAACATTATTTACATACATTATTTACATACATTATGACCTCTATAACTTTATTAACATGAATGTACTTAAAAACTTCAATTATGTGACTCTGCTCTCTGGAAAATGGACGAGATTGTGTAGCATTTGTCCTTCACCTTACAATTATTCTCTAGTTAATAACAGAACATGAGGAATTACCTGTCTTATGAGTGTAGATTTGCCTCCCATATTTCTAGTTAGTAACAGAACATGAGGAATTACCTGTCTTATGAGTGTAGATTTGCCTCCCATATTTCTAGTTAATAACAGAACATGAGGAATTACCTGTCTTATGAGTGTAGATTTGCCTCCCATGTTTGGTCCCGTCACAAGCACACAATAGGCTTTGCCATTTTCCTCTGCTTCTTCCTCACAGCCTATTAGAATGTCATTAGGAATAAAATCATCTCCAAAAAAAGTCTTTGTAATGCAGGGATGTCGGGACCCTTTAAGCTCTAAGAAGGGATGTGTCTCTTCTCCTGGTAACAGAATTACTGGACGACACATAGGACCATCTCCTCCTTGACTGTAGTTAGCCAGGCACAGTAAAACATCTGTCAAAAGAGAATATAAGTAGCAAGACTTGATCAATTTGTTAATTTCTTGTTGGGTAAACACAGTAAGTGTCCCTGTTCCTATATGTCTTTTGAAAAATTAACCAGCAGATCAAAGGTGCTTGCCAGTGACCCTAGTTCAATCCCCAGAATCTATATGGTGGAAAGAACTACTGCATGCTGAAACTCCTAACACACAAAATAAAGTATTGTACTTCTCAGTAGTGACACAGGGTGTGTCTGAGAGTGGCTTTACAGCTAGTACTGACTGTGGGGGGAAGTTGACAATGACATTAAAAGGAGCTAGGGAGCCAGATGAATGGGCCAGTCTAGAGCACCTGTGCTGAGGGAGGGCACTACCTACTACTGTGGTGCAACTGCTCACTGCTTACACGAGCTCTTACAGACCTCCTCGTGATGGGCCTTAGCTGCGTGGTAGAGCCTGTGCTTGATACATACACACACACACACACACACACACACACACACACACACCTATATTAAACAGGTTCACAGATGGGACAAAAAGGGTTACTAAAGCCTTACCCAACACTGCAATGCACTCTACAGCAGACTGCCAGTCCTTGTAATTTTTATCAAAGTTATAGAACAGTCGTCGCATGCAGTCCTTCAGAGATGTGTCCCTACGTTCTTCAGCATTTATAAGATTAGATAATTTCTTCTCAATTGTTTTGGTCCAGTATCGTTTACAGCCCTTTTTAGTAGATTTCAACTCATATTCTTCAGGTAGATTACGGGTAGCAAAATTCTCTGGAATCTCTAACTGGTAACGGTTCCTACCAATTCCCCAGTAGACTATGCTCTTACAGCCAATCCGACTGCGCTGTTTGTCTAAGTACTCCAGGAGGCTTTGTTCATTCTCTCTTATATCAGCAAGTGCTTGGTCATAATCTGAGTCAAACCCTGCTTTTGGAGTAATAAGTCCAGTCTTTCGAGCCTTCTCATGGTCAAAAGCTGTATCCCATCGGTTTAGTTCTGTAGTCAGATCAGGAAAACGGCCTTTAGGACTTTTTGTCTGTAGAGTAACAACCTGCTTAAGGGCTTTAGACTTAAATCCATCAGCGACATCCTCCATAAGCTCTGTAATTTTACACATTACTTTGAATCCTTCTAGAGCAGAGAGAAAATCAATGATCTTCTTTTTGCTGTATGTCGTCTCTTCGTACATTATAGCCCTGCTATCTGGATGGTTCTGGCTCTTTAGGGGAGACCCAACATTATGAATTTTACTCAGCAGCCTCTCAAGATCTGGTAGCTTCTTCAGTAAGTCTGCAACTTCGGTGACTTTGTCAGGCACAGCCATCAGATCTTCTACAGCATCTAAACGGTCACTGATAGCAGAAGGGCTGCAGAGGGGGGCACAAAGCCACTGTTTCAAGAGCCGCTTGCCAAAGGGGGTATGGCAAGTATCCAGCCTCTCTAGCAGAGTCCCTTCAGTAGAGCCATTTGTCCCATTCAAGAAAATCTCCAGGTTGTTTAGTGTCACTGCGTCTAGCACCATTCGCTGACTGGCTTTAGTAAAGACAGTACCAGGTTTTACTGTGCTGACCATGTCAGAATCCAGGGGGAAATACTCTTCAAAATTAGCCATTGACAGAAGCTCCTGATCAATCAAGCATTTTTTGAGGTAGTAAACACAACCACCTAGAGCAGAGAGAGCCAGTTCACTCTCCTCTCCTGGTGTCAACCCAATAGAATCTGACTCCGATGTCATACCTTTAAGCACTGGAGGCAACACTGTACTACTATCTTCATTTCCAGTAAAATACCCTCCTTCAAGGAGTGTTCGCAAAGTCTTACTGGCATCCCAAAATTGGGAACCTGGTATGAGACCTTCCTGAAGGCAAGATGACAGTGAACCCTTCAGGACGGTTTTGGTTTCTGTTGAGAGGTTTCCTTTCTCAAACAAAATTTGTACTGGAGGATAGTGTGCCACTAGAGTCCTAAATCTGGAACAGTGACGATCATCCGAAAACTGGCCTATGAAAAACTTGCCCAGTGAAGTGTCAACAAAGCAGACACCATATACACGAGTGTGACCAGAAGAGTCTTCCTCCTTCTCCTTGAGGCTAAGAAGATACCTACTGTGGTTCTCAGAGGGATCACCATCCAGCACACTGTAGGTCTGTGTGCCCTTGGTGATGATCCTACAAATCTCCCTTCTCACCACTCTATCAAACTTAGATACGTGTGCCATCTTCTGGCATCGTGCCTCCATCATTTCTGGAGTCTCGGTCTGTTCCACTCGTGCCACCTTATAGCCCTTCTGCACTAAGGAATCTGAGAATCGGCCAAAGGCAATCTCTGGAAAACCAGAATGGGCCCAGTTGCCCTTCATGAATATCAGTCCCAGCTCACTGACTCCAATAACAGCATCCATGTGATACAATTCATAAAACTTTCCCACCTTATAAAAGATGACAAGATCAAAGTTCTGAGACTTGAACTGCCACCACTTCCTCATCCCTGGAGTACAAGAGTTAAGGAAATCTTCAGGCACATACAGTGTGGAAGAATTAAATTCGGGGTGATCGGGCCGTCGCCTGTGCTCGTCTCTCCTCTTTTCTGGCTTAAGCCATTCTAAAGTTTCGTGATACCAGATAGTGGGCCCACTGCTGTCGTTACCGCCTCCACTGCTGTGGGTTTGGGGTTCAGAATTCTGAGGGGCAGAGAAAGCACTCAAGGTACTCTTGGTTTCTGACAGAAGGCGAGTCGCTTGTTTGGCTGAGCCTGTTTCCTTCTTCAAACTTTTCCTTTTAAGTCCACCATGAGCAGCCATGGTTCTCTTCCGCTTTGGAGCACCTTTGCCAAAGGTGCTTGAGCCTTCACTATCGCTGTCCCCAACTCCACTGCTCACTTCGTCACTGCTTGCTTCTTGCTTAGTGTCTGGCTTGAATTCTACATCGGAGCCACCAATGTCGCTCTCAGAGTCTGAGATAACCCTTCGCTTCTTGACTTGCCGGCTGCTTCGCCGAGGCCCCTGAACGTCAGGCTGCGCTTCTTCTTCACTCTTGTTTTGATTGTCCTCTTCACTCTTATCAGATAAATAAGCCTCGTGCACCTGCCAGGCAAGAAAGGGTTTTATAAATATAAAACAGGTCCTTAGTTCAATCTCTGGTGCAATTAATCAATCAAAGCAAAATTTGGTAAGTACATCTGTGGAAGCGGCACTGTGACTCCAGCCCTGAGAAGCTGAGCCATGAGGACCTCTGTAGTAAGGCCAGCATGGGGTGGAGATGGAGCTCAGGTGATCCTAGGTTTGATCCTCAACAACTCAAAAACCAGGTATGCTGACGTACACCTCTAAGTCCAGCACTTAGGAAGCAGGAGCAGGAGACTCGCTAGTTATCCTCCCTGCCTTGGTGAATCAAGGCTAGCATGTGCTCCATGAGCCCTGTGCAATCTTACTCATATGCTTCAATGTCACACACCGTGAGAAACTGTTCTTTCCTAACTTCAAACATAAACTGAACCTGCTATGACTGGTCATAACTACTTATGAGCTTGAGGCAAGAGTTCTAGGCTGGCCTGAGTGGGTGGGTGAAGTGGAGGAGCATTTACATAGCACGCCTGAGACCTTGGGTTCAATCCCCTGGACTGGGAGACACAACCAGTAATCCCAGCACTTGAAAAAGCAGAAAGAAGATTCTGAACTTGAGGTACAGTTTACCTCAAAAAAAAAAAAAAAAGACTGCTGAATAAGCTAAAATCCAGGAAGGACAGATGTCTGCATGTACAAACAAAATGGTGCAGTCACAGAAAATTGCTATTATTTTTTATTACTTTTCACTTTATCACATGCACATCATTTTCCCCATTACCCCCTGAGAGAATGGAATGACTGACCTCTGTCTCTTCCTCCTCTTCTGGCTCTGAAGGCTCATCACACACGGCCAGCTCAAGCCTCTCAACCTTGTCCTTACTTAAGGCCTCATCTGCACGCTGCATTGCTCTGAGTATTTCAGACTTTGAACTGTAGAAATGACCTCCCTTTTGGGCTTCCTTTGACTTTGAACCTAGAAATATACTTATAAATATGAGCCAGGTGGCTGAAGAGTTGGCCAATTTATAACATGAACAAGAAGTTATAATCAGTTATAATTTTTACAGATCAAATATGCATAGGTCAAAAGCTGATCAGGGAAAAGGTAGCAATGACATGGGAATCTCTAATTTTACTTATTTGAATTTGCCATTTAGTCATCCAAGAATGCTGAAGTCTTCCTTCTGATGTCTCAGAATCATGAGTCAAGATATGAAAACCTCCAACAGATCCAAGTGCAGTCTGTTAGGAACTCTTTCTGAGATTGACCCGACTGCTAGGATGTAACTCAGTTGGTAGAGCCTGCTCAACATGCCCAGGCCCTGGGCTTTAGCCCCAGCACTGTGCTGAACAGGAGTGGTAATACTAAACATAATCTCTAGCACTTGGAAGAGACAGGAGGGTCAGGATCTCAAGGCATATTCAGCTACAAGGAGACAGAGTCTAACCCGGGCTACATAAAAACCCTGTCTCAGGAAAAAACAACAGAAGAAAACAAATTTAACAAGGGGCCTATCATTAAAAAAGTTTTATCCTCCTAATAACACCAAAATGCAACATTTCAAAGACCCCCTGCTTTAAAATAAGACTCGTTTTAAGAATTATTTCATGTGAATGTAATGAAATGGCTGGGCGCTGGCCTATCTTGTACATGGCCAGGGACCAATCCCTACCACTTGTTTTTTGTCGTTACTTTGGGAACACCTCTCTCTATTCAAAAGAAGCATAGTATCACAAATTTAATGGTAAAAAAACATTTCTTGGGGCTGGAGAGATAGCTCAGCAGTTAAGAGCACCAACTGTTCTTCCAGAGGTCCCTGAGTTCAATTCCCAGCAACCACATGGTGGCTCACAACCATCTGTAATGAGTTCTGATGCCTTCTCCTGACCTGCAGGTGTACATGCAGACAACACTCAAACATTAAATAATTTTTTTTGTCTTAGTATTTGGTAACTTTTTTTTTTCTGTTTTCTATGTTTACATTCTGAATGCTTTCCCCTTTCCCAGTTCCCCCCTCACCATATGTCCCATAAGTCCTCTTCCCTCCGCCCTTTCCCCAATCACCCCTCTCCTATTTCTCTGTTCTGGTACTCCTCTACGATACTGGATCAAGTCTTTTTAGGACCAAGGCCCTTTCCTCCCTTCCTCTTGGGAATCATATGATTAGCTAATTGTGTCTTGAGTATTCAGAGCTTCTGGGCTAACTAATATCCACTTATCAGTAATTGGATTTCATGTGTATTCTTTTGTGATTGGGATAGCTCACTTAGGATGATATTTTAAAACCCTATTTCTCTTCTAAGAGACTAGAAATGGAAGTGTCTCTGATATGTTCTGCCCAAATATAACCATGACTGGAAAAGAAAGAAGCCAAATGTCTAAATTAAACAGATCCAGAGTATTATATGGCCTTTTTTTGTACAAGAAAACTAACAGGACTACCTAAATTTCAGTGAAACTAACAACTTTTATGGACCACCTAAGACAAGCTGAAGGTACAACTTCTCATCTCTCTAAAGAGCAAAAGCTGTAAGTGCAAGAAACATCAGTGGGAAGGAAGGTGGCTCTGAACCTTTCCCAAAGTACCCACCCACTCTAGCTTTATCACACCCCACAGCACACCCACACTCCCCCATAAACACTTAACCCAGTAACTTTACAAGACAGGATTTGAACAAAGGAGGCCTTTCCCTCCATCCATGCTCTTGGCTAATGCATTAAAACATGCATTATTTCAACTTCCATCAGGGCTACATGAACAGGCTGACTGAAAAACAAGACAACAAAACCTGTCAAAGACAGCCTAGGCTACTAAGTGAGGTCAAGGTAGCCTTTACAATTTAGCCTCAGAAAGTAAAAAGAAGCTCCGCCCCTTTCATCTCAGCACTCTGGAATGTAAGCAGGGTCAAGTGACTCTTGGGAGTTTGAGACTAGCTTAGTCAACATAATAATATCCAAGACAGCCAGGGCTAACCATGGGAGTGTGTGTGTCCTGTCCAGTCCCATCCCGTCCTCTCTCCCAGCTCACCTGCCAATCTCCCCATCCCCGACCTCCACCCCCACCCTCTGCACTGACAGAGAAAAACAAAGCCTTGCACGTGTGCACTTTCTTGGCAAGGGCTCTATCACCAAACTGTAACTTCAGCCCAACAAATGGGAACTTTAAAGAACAGAAGATAGAATTTTAAAGACCAAGACACAACATTTCACATACACAATGACAATACAAACATTTTCCTGATCTCTTATTTTGCCTAGGCAGTTTTAAAATGTCAAAATTAGTCCTGAAGAACTCATTTATCACCAGATGCTGTAAAAGGTCATTTTATGTAAGAGTAACAGAATCATTCACCAAGATAAAACAGGTAAGTAAAAAGTATAATCAGATCCTGGTTCTCTTTCCATTCCTTCATTTGCAAAGGAAACACACACACATCACAATTTTACGAATCACCCCATCCCCATTCATCTCTTACCTGTATATGGCTTTAACATCCTTTTGCTAACCCAGCCCCTTGTTGGACTGTCATCAAAAAACTGTACATGAACACGGACAGATTTCCCTTTCTTCCTGATGAATGTTCCATCAAAGGGATGATTATAAACCAGGCAAGGCCACCAGGGGTAACCTTCCATCTTAGCCCAAACCAAATCACCTGGTGAGAAGTCACAAGAACTGTTGGAAAGAAAAAAAGAAAAAAAATAAGCATGCGCCAGTTAATATTTGGCTACCTTACCTCAATGGCCATTACCCACAAACAGTTTTAAGGAAGTCATTAAGACTCCTTTGGAGGCTTCTGGCAAGTCCAAAGAAGGTTCAAGGAATGTTTCTAGTAACACAAGCGAGTTAAGACAATGCGTATTTAACAATTAAGCCAATAATAAACTAGCACTCAATGAACAACTGGTTCTTGGTCTTAAAATGATGAAAAAATGCAGACTGTATCCTGTCAGTCACAAAACAGACTTAGACCCCCAGGGTCTGCGCTCAGGCGCCAACCCCAGCTTRACGAAAGATTGATGCAAGAGCATGAGGTTTACTGTTCCACGTACATGGCGTCACGCATCCTCGCAGGGAGAGTTCACCCGGAACACAGAAAGCAGACATCCCGTACCCACGTACGTGGGGTTGCTCAGCCACATAGGCAGAGTCAACCCTGGACAAAGAAAGCAGACATTTTTTATGTCCTCTTTGCG
>BDUI01002237.1:137427-156431 GCA_002335545.1 Apodemus speciosus | reverse complement strand
TTTAAAGACAGGGTCTTTGTGTCACCCAGGCTAGCCTTGAACTCATGACCCTCCTGCCTCTGTTTTACGAGGTGGGCTCACCAGTAGATCACCATACCTAGCTTACACACTTCGTCTTTTATAATTATTTTATTTATTTTTACCATGGTGGCACACAGAAGGAGGCCAGAGGACAACTCCCAGGAGTTGTTTTTCTCCTTGCACCATGGGATCTGAGGACTGAAYTCACATCGGCAGGCCTGTGCAGCAAGCCCCTTTACCCTCTGATCCATCTTGCTGGCCCCAGATTATCTTTTAAGTAACTGCCAGATACATTTCTCAAGAATGCCCCCTTCCGGCACTGCTGGCTGAGAGCTTTGGTTCCTCAGAGYGCGAGGACATTGTAACACCCTCCGTATCAAACCCAGGAAGGCATCGCAGACATTTTTTCCTGCATGTGCCATTATGCACCCTGCCATTCTGGAAAGCTGGGGCGGCCTCCAAAGTCGTGGCTGGACGGGACAAGGAAACATTTTTTAGAATCACTGGATTTTAGAAAACTGTTTTGTTTTTGTTTTGTTTTGTTTTTTTTAGGGCACTCCAAGTTCTCCTCACCCATCCCGCTCGCCCTTTGGCCTGAGGACCGTTTGTGGCCGAGCTCTTTGTCAATATCATCATTTCCTGGCAAATCGGCAGGAAACCCCTATCTTCTGCCACCGTCCGCCTGATCCTCTCTTCTTGATTTCTTAAATAATGACGTAATCGGAAAACCCTGCCTGTTGTTCCTGTTTGAAATGTATTCCTTTCTTTTCAAGGAAGTGGCTGCGTCTGGTGAGATCTGAAAATATGCTGCTGCTGTCTTCTGGGCACACAGAACCACTTCTATCTGTTATTCACTTTCAATACTTTTTGCTAACTTACTCTTTTTCATCTGACCCCCACCTCATCTTTAATAAATACAACAAACAGTTACAAAATGAATACCTCCGAACGAATAACTTCTCATTTGTTTTTACTAAAATGTTAAAAAAAAAAAAAAACAAAAAAAGATAGTCCCTTTAAATTGCAGTTAGGGATCTGGAGAGTGGCTCAGCTGACAAAATGCCTACCATGCAAGCAAGAGGATCTGAGTTCGAATCCCCAGCACCCACATAATGATGGGGGCATGGCTACTTGTGTCTGTAACCTGAGTGCTGGGAGCAGAGTAGAGCCGGATCTCTGGAGTTCACTGGCCAACAAACCATCTCAAAGCAGAAGGTGTGGGGAGAGCTATAGGAGATGCTCATCTCCACGCCTGGCCTCCGCACACACATTAAGAGCTGCCAAGACCAAGGTTCAAATCCCATATGGTGGCTCACAACCATCTGTAACTTTGGYTATAGAGAATCCAATACYGTCTTTTGGAATCCATGGGTACCAGACACAAACGYGTGCATAGACATGTAGACACAACGCCCATACACAGTGGTGTGTGCATAGACAGACGTGTAGACACAACACCCATACACAGTGGTGTGTGCATAGACAGACATGTAGACACAACGCCCACACACAGTGGTGTGTGCATAGACAGACGTGTAGACACAACACCCATACACAGGTGGTACGTGGGAGGCATGGGCTCTTGCATGCACACCAGGCAGGTTGGTCTCTGTCAGTTTAAGACTAGCCTGGTCTGTGTGGTGAGTTCGAGGCCTGCCAAAGCTAAACAGTAAAACTACCTCAAAACCAAAAGAAAAAAGGCACGTCAAGCCTTACTATGGTTTAGAGTCAACTTCTCACTGTTCACGTTGAGATTTTCCTTTTGGTCTTGGGAACACTCTTTTAGAATCTCTGCATAAACTACTGGCAAAGTCATACTGCAGGACCCGAAACCCTTTTAACCCGACGACCCTCTCCTCACATCCTTTCTTTAATGAGAAGTTCAGGCTAGCAAACTCTTTACTATCTTCATTATTTCCTTTTCGTTTTTTTCAAGACAGGACTTCTCTGTAACTCTGGCTATCCTGGAACACATTCTGTAGACCAGGCTGGCCTCAAACTCAAGAGATCCACCTGCCTCTGCCTCCCATGTACCACCACTGTGTATGGGTGTTGTGTCTACACGTCTGTCTATGCACACACYACTGTGTATGGGCGTTGTGTCTACATGTCTATGCACGCGTTTGTGTCTGGTACCCAGGATTCCAAAAGACGGTATTGGATTCTCTATAACCAAAGTTACAGATGGTTGTGAGCCACCATATGGGTGTTGGGATTTGAACCTTGGTCTTGGCAGCTCTTAACCCCACTTCTCCGGGCCAGGCTGGTCAGTTTTGAAAAGAGGCTTGAAGAAACCTGCATTACCGATGAATCTCTTAGGGATACAGTGCTCGGGAGGCTGGGATGGCCCAACGGTCATGGCAAGCGGCACAAACCTGACTCAGTGGGATCTGGAAGTCACGAAATGGCTGGCACAGCAGTCTGGACACTCAGCCTTGAGGGATGGGGCGGGGGGGGGCAGTCGGACACAGATGAATGATAGAACAAAAGGGACTTGTCCCACGGTGCCCTGCCTTCCTCAGTGGCCTTATGGTAGCTTCCAAGGTTGGTCACTGGGCTGTTCGGGAGGGCTGCTACCTAACTCTCAATAAACACTGGGTCCTGGAGGCAGGCCTAGCACCACCTCCAGCCATCCACAATCAGGCCCTTTGGGAAGGAGCTTGATTGTGGAAGAGAACATTGAGTTTTCTTGGAAAAGGTACAGTCCCTTCCACATTAAGAAGTGCAGCTCACGAGATGCTGGCAGCTGATGTCACCTATGAGAGGTCTCCAACTGCATCTGGCAGGACAGTCAGCTGCCACACTGAAAAAATCAGGGCATTCACAGAAAATTCACCCTCCGTATTGAAAGATCTGGGCACCCGGCAGGGTCCACATACTGCAGGGCCAGACCTGTAGTTACTTGAGAAGCCCCAGAGCACAAGGGGCTTCCAGCAAATTCTGCGGAGTAGAATCCCACAATGCCACATGTCACACAAAGTCAGAGGCACCCACTCCAGCTGCTTCTGTGTGAGTGGTAGTACCCAGATACCCGAGGGGCACCTGAGGTAGCTCAGAGGGACACTTCRTATTTGCCGATAAATATGCAAAAACAAGCTTTGGCTCGGGAGCTCTGAGGGCATCAAGTGAAGGAGAAGCCGGAGGAAGGGGAGTAGAGGTCAGGGCATCTTTGGTCTTCGCAAAGAGGCAATTCTTCCGTGAACTAGGGGTAAAGGGGGCAAAAGAAAACGCGTGCTTATGCCACTTGGCCCCTCAGAGGCAGCTGGAGAAACTGAGGCAGAGGGCGAGCTRGGGGACCCTGCTGGCTTCTGGCTGCTATGTGACTTTACAGGACTGTGCACACGTCCCGGCGGAGGCCACTGGTGTCCTTCCCCCTGCTGCCCGCCCCGGGATCGTCCTCCTCACCCGCCTTCCGACTCCCCAGTGCCGCTGCGCGTGCCCGCGGGTCGCGCCCTGCTGCCCCGCCAGGCCCGGTGCGCACAGGCCCGGCCGCCCGCGCCCCGCTCACCCGTCAGGCCGCCGCCCTTGCCGTGGCCTCGGCGCCGCTGCAGCACGAAGAAGGGGTTGGCCCGCTCCGTCACCCATAGCGCGTTGGCCACCAGCACCTCCTCCGGCCCGAGCCACATCCCGCGGGCCGCTCGCACCGGGCCAGAGCCCGTAAGGCGGAAGCGCGCGCCGCCGTCGCTGCGCCCGAGTCGAGCCGAACGGAGCCGAGAGGCCGGGGCGGGGTCGAGACGCCGGCCCGAAGCACGGTGGCTCCCCCTAGCGGCCGCGCTGGCTTACAACGCCGCCCACCTTGACCTCTCCTGGCCGAGCAGTCTCGTCCAGCCCCGCTACCACTGTCCGGTTTGTAGGGGATCACATGTTCTCTGCCTGCTGTTGCAGCCCAGGCGAGTTAATGCTGCGAAAAGCGTCTGGAGAAGGGTTAGCCGCTCCTGGTCAGCCTCGGAATTTCGACTCAAGTCTAAGGATGGAATCCTCAAGAGCCCAATCGTCAGGAACAGCAGCTTGTGTCCTTTGAAATAAGTTCGCTCATCCCATCTGACAGATGGACTCGGGTGGCCTTGAGACTGGGGTCACAGATGAGCACTTTATTTTATTTATTTGTTTGTTTGTTTGTTTGTTTATTTTGCATAAGCGGACAGCAGTGTGAGCTTTGGGTACAATGCCCTGATCTTACCTCTCCTGGCCTGAAGGTGGCGGTCTCTGTTAGTGCAAATACACCTTCGGCTCCCAGTCCAGGGCTTCTGCCACTGAACCATGAAGCAAAAATAGCTACTGGCTCTGTGAACTAGAGCCCGGTGAAACAATTAGGAACAAGACAGTTTCTGATTCACTGGTGCAACTGACTCGGCCTGGACATCAGGTGTGAACCATATTTATTTTGGTAAAGGCTAGGGAGGCAGCTGTGTGTGGTGACCCATGTCACTTAGAGGTGGCAGGATAGGAAAGGAAGGATAGGTAGATTCATTCCGGGAGGTTTGAGCTAGTTTGAGGGTTTGCTTTGAAACAGTCTAATATTTCAGGCTGGCCTCAAACGCTATGGATGATCTCAAACTTTTTTGATCCCCCTGCCTCAACCATCCCCAGTGCTAGGATGTGATGCTTGAGACGTAACTGAGAACTTCATACATGGTAGGCAAGCACTCCGGGCTGCTTCCACAGGCCCTCGAGTTGGTTTCTGTCACTGGCATTCAAGGGTGTGACAGATGTAAATGGGTGACAGCCAGAGTGATCTACAACCTTCTGAAATGCAGCTCGTGACTCAGCTTTCAAGATACGGAGACTGGCTTTCCTTACAACTTTGAAGTACAATATACTCTGGTTATCCTGACAGTCCGTCAGTCTGGTTGTCCATCATCTTACTACATGGGGGAGTGAGCATGATATCCATGTATGAGAACATAACTAAACCCACTATCTCTCACATACTAGATTCACAGTTCATTGTATTACTCTGCTCTAATAGTAAATCCTGAACGAGGACTCTGGAAGCACAAACGAATGGCCACTGTGCTCTCTGGAGAATTCTACACTCTGGAGAATTTGGAAGTAAGCCAGGCATGGTGGTAGATGCCTTTACCCCAGGCCTTGGGAGGAGAGGCAGGTATCTCTGTGAAGTTGAGACCAGCAAGGTCTACCTAGCAAGTTCTAGGACATCCAGGGCTGCGTGGAGAGATGCTGACTCAAAAAAATTGAAAATAAAAAACAATTTGGAAGTAGTGGATTGGTGGGCTGGCTCGGCAAAAGATGGGGGGATGCAGCTCGAGAGAATCTGATACTCTCTTCTGGCTGCTGAAAGGAACAGCAATAGCATTCCCTCCTGAATGTGCGCACGTGTGTGTACACACACACACACACACACACACACACACACACACACACANAGGTAGATTCATTCCGGGAGGTTTGAGCTAGTTTGAGGGTTTGCTTTGAAACAGTCTAATATTTCAGGCTGGCCTCAAACGCTATGGATGATCTCAAACTTTTTTGATCCCCCTGCCTCAACCATCCCCAGTGCTAGGATGTGATGCTTGAGACGTAACTGAGAACTTCATACATGGTAGGCAAGCACTCCGGGCTGCTTCCACAGGCCCTCGAGTTGGTTTCTGTCACTGGCATTCAAGGGTGTGACAGATGTAAATGGGTGACAGCCAGAGTGATCTACAACCTTCTGAAATGCAGCTCGTGACTCAGCTTTCAAGATACGGAGACTGGCTTTCCTTACAACTTTGAAGTACAATATACTCTGGTTATCCTGACAGTCCGTCAGTCTGGTTGTCCATCATCTTACTACATGGGGGAGTGAGCATGATATCCATGTATGAGAACATAACTAAACCCACTATCTCTCACATACTAGATTCACAGTTCATTGTATTACTCTGCTCTAATAGTAAATCCTGAACGAGGACTCTGGAAGCACAAACGAATGGCCACTGTGCTCTCTGGAGAATTCTACACTCTGGAGAATTTGGAAGTAAGCCAGGCATGGTGGTAGATGCCTTTACCCCAGGCCTTGGGAGGAGAGGCAGGTATCTCTGTGAAGTTGAGACCAGCAAGGTCTACCTAGCAAGTTCTAGGACATCCAGGGCTGCGTGGAGAGATGCTGACTCAAAAAAATTGAAAATAAAAAACAATTTGGAAGTAGTGGATTGGTGGGCTGGCTCGGCAAAAGATGGGGGGATGCAGCTCGAGAGAATCTGATACTCTCTTCTGGCTGCTGAAAGGAACAGCAATAGCATTCCCTCCTGAATGTGCGCACGTGTGTGTACACACACACACACACACACACACACACACAGAGATAAAAGTAAATCTACAAAAAATTTAATTTAGAAGAATTTTAACAATTTTATAAAAAGCATTTGGAAGTGCCAGAGAACCAGCGAGATGCCTGACTTTGATCTCAGAGCCCACGTGGTAGGAGAAAAACAGCTCCTGCAAGTTGTCCTCTGACTTGTAAATAAAATAAAAATAAAAACTAACTAAATAAATATAATTCGCCGGGCGGTGGTGGCGCACGCCTGTAATCCCAGCACTCTGGGAGGCAGAGGCAGACGGATTTCTGAGTTCGAGGCCAGCCTGGTCTACAGAGTGAGTTCCAGGACAGCCAGGGCTACACAGAGAAACCCTGTCTCGGAAAAACAAAACAAAACAAAACAAAACAAAAAAAAATAAATGTAATTTAAGAATTGGAAGTATTTGTTCCACCCCGCAGTGAAGGATCGTCCATCCTTATTTCAAAGGGTTGTCACCTTTGAGTATCCTTTAGTGTACTCAAGTCAAGAGGCTGGAACCGTCAACCGATGGACAACCGCAATGGCATATCCCTCCGGTCCCAGGCATGAGGCGTTGGCCACTGACATGCTACGACTGGACGGACCTCGGACATCTGAGGCTGAGACACGCTGTTGGTATTGCCTATGTCTCTGCATATCTAACAGGCTCCTAGGTGCTGCAGCTGACCCAGAGACCAACCTGTAAGGACTTGACTTTATAAGGGAAATAATACTTATTGAGCACTCAATAGGTGCTAAGCTTATGTCCCTTTTCTTTTTATTTTCTGTGAGTTTATTTTATAAAATTTACTTGATTGATAAAAATGCGAAATTCAGGCTTTGGCACCGTCACAGGACTTAGCAGCCAACCACATTATCTAATACGTCTAGCACCTTTTCGTCCTCTGGAATGGGAACCCTGTCCACGTCCCAGCTACGGCCCAGCCTCTTCTTCCTCAGCCCCTAATGACCACTGATCTGCTTTTGCCTCTATGATCTGCCTATTCTGGGTATTTAGTGTGAACGAAATAATCTATTCTGTTGTACTTGACTTCGTCACTCACCATCACGTGTTCGAGGCAYATCCATGTTGWAGCTTGATTGGCTTATATTTTATGGCTGAATATTGCATGGAGAGATATGCCACATCTTGTTAYCCATCAATGGATGGACATTTCAGCCTCTTGACTTTAATAACATTACCATAAGCACTGTACACATTGTTAAAGAGTTTTTTAGCTCTCTATGTGTGTCTGAGTATGTGGCATATTTGTGCACAGGTGTGCATGACCATACACACGTATGCCCTCTCTGTTCTCACGCTACACCTACTTCATGGAGATAAGGTTTTTTTCCTTGAATCCAGGCCTTCTGTTTTCTCAGCTAGGCTGGAAACCCAAAGCCCCATCAATCCTCTTGTTCTCCGACCCCTCCAGCTGGGGGTACAAGTGTCCCAGTGTGTCTGGCTTGGTAAATGAGGTCTGGGATCCAAAGATACCAATGAGCAGCAAATACTCTTACTGCTGAGCTGTCTCTCCAGTCCCTCTGTACAAATTTGAATGAAAGTGTTTTTAATTCTTTTGGATATGACGAGAACCAAAAAGGTAATATTATTAAGAATTAAGAGCCACATTCTTCTCTGTCTCTCTGCCTCTGTCTGTCTGTCTGTCTGTCTGTCTGTCTGTCTGTCTGTCTGTCTGTCTGTCTCTTTTTCCCTTTGAGATAGTGTCTCTATATGGAGCCCTGGCTCTCCTGGAACTTTTTGTGTAGACCAGGCTGGTCTTGAATTCACAGAAACCCACCTGTCTCTGCTTTCTGAGTACAGGGATTAAAAGTGGCCACCACCATGCCCCAGCCCAGGTGGTGGCACACCCCTGTAGTCCCAGCACTTGGGAGGCAGAGGCAGGCGGATTTCTGAGTTCGAGGCCAGCCTGGTCTACAGAGTGAGTTCCAGGACAGCCAGAGCTATACAGAGAAACCCTGTCTCGAAAAAAACAAAACAAAACAAAACAAAAGTTTAGATTTTACTTATTTTTGTTTTATGTGTATGGATATTTTGCTTGCATGTATGTCTGTGTGTCATATGAGTACTTAGTATCTTTGGAGGCCAGAAGAGATAGTTGGATGCCCTGACACTGGAGTTATGGATGGTTGTAAACCACCATCTGGGTGCTAGGAACTGAACCCAGTTCTCGGGAAGAGCAGCCAGCACTCTCAGCCACTGAGCTGTCTCCCTAACCCCGAGAGCCAGGTTTCTGAGCAAACCCCAGCCTCTTTCAAAGCAGATCACCTGTTATTCTCACAGTGTGTCAAAGTTCCAGCCATGGTTCACCCGTCTAGCCGTTTCTAGAACGTGTGAAGTGGTATCGTTGTGGTTTGGATTTGTGGTTTTTACCATATCCCCTTTGAGGTGCATGTGTTTTTTGGTCACCTGAGACCACAGAGAGTATTCCACGTGACACACACAGCTTTTTCAACAGAGTTTTATTGAAATGGTTATATTAGCAAATTCCACACATACAGGTGTACACTATTGGCACAGAGGTACATGCCAGACAATTTCACTACTTAATTATACTTACATCAACCATGTGGACCTAGGAGTTGTGCTGCCCATTTCCAAGGGTTGGCAGATCTGATTGTCAATTGGCTCACACTGTACTTGCAGATGTCTGTATTCGTGACAGGGACACCCCCACAGTGAAGTCGCACATTAAGTTAATGAGCAATTTTGCTATTTGACTCCTTGATGTGTGTGCTCCTTCTGGCGCAAACCACCCCCTGGCGAGAGAAAGGCAAGAGCGTGGCTTCCCGCACGTCCCTCCGGGTGCCCCACCTCGCCATCTGCCCAAGGCGCCTTCTCAGCTTCCTCACCCTGAGTTACCTGCGCTTAGGTTAGGAGCAGTTTTGGATGCCATTCGCTGAAATGCCATGCATAGTCAGTGGGTGGGGCTCTTTGAAGAATCCAGATATGGAAGGGGTGACTTCAGTGTTTTCGATGAGTGTTTGTGAAAGCGATTGAGGGTCAAAAACAACTGYGACATACGGGGCCTGGGATTTAAACTCATTTCTCTCCTTTTACAGGAGCGGCAAGTCTAGGAGGCGAYGGTTTTCTCCACCTCACGCCCACGTCTCCTCCCAGCTTGGACTCTTTTCTGTCCCTGTGAACAACACTGGTGCGGTTCTCCTGGGTGAGGTATGGCCACTTGAGAGTCCATCTTCCTTCCCATGCTAGGCTGAAGATACCAGATTCCAGCCCAAGCACCAGTATTCTGGCTGGGTCAGCAAGCCAGCCAGGGCTGCCAGGGAGGTGGCATGTGTTGTGGCTGCCCCTAAAAGGACTAGGCGTAGAGCCAGGCCAGATCTAATGACTGAGGTCTAAAGCACGGGTGGGTGGCAGTGGGCAGGGGTAGGTGCAGCTTGCTTACCTGAAGGGAAAAATAGGACTTGGCATGCCACATTTTACCAGACCTTTCACATTGTTGTTTTTTTCCTTTCTTTTTTAAAGAACAAATATCTTGGTTTAGTACCTTCCAGTCATTAGAAAAGTCCTTTAATATCATAATGCAAATACATTTAGACTTAGTTGTGAATGAAGGATAATTCCAAAAGCAGGTTAGAATCTACTTTCTCTTGGGTTAAATTTGTAAAAATGTATCTCAGTACAATGTTAACTGTTGCCAGTTTGTAGAATCAGGCGAGGGTTGCTGACAGGGGGAAGGGTCTAAGATGGTAGCTGTGGGCTTGTGGGTGGCCAACCGGTTCCTTCCCGGTGCATGTACCCACCCAGCAAGCGGAGCTGAGATGGAGAGAAATGATGCGCATCAGCATCAAATGTTTTGGGGAGGCTGGAAGGTGAGGAGATGGAGGGACGCTGCAGGGGAGGTGTGAGATGATGCTCGGAGCTCAGCCTTTCCTTGGGAAGGGAATGAGTGTGTGTGTGTGTGAAGGCGCTAATGGCCGCGTGAGGGCTCCACCTTCAGCTCCGGCCATCACCAATGCTTCTGAGAAAGATTATACTTTTAGGCTGTGGAATGGGGTCCTGGCCACCTCAAGTCTGTCTTAAAGAGTCAATAGGAGGAACCTGATGGATCCCAGGGCGGAGGCCCAAGTTACTCTGGAGGCCATGAATCCTCCAGAATCTCAACGCTTGGGGTGCAGAGTTCAAAGGCTATTCTGCCCTTTGCAGTGTGTTTCTTCTTCCTTCCCCAAGTCAGAGTGAAGGAAGTGGGGAGAAAAGTGTATTGGGCCTGGGAGGACTGCGGGAGGATAATCACGGGGAGGAGCAGCCTCCACAGGGCCACTTTAGGGCCCTCTGAACCATGTCTGTAATGTAGAAATGTCACCCTTTCAGCAGCTGAGGCTGACAGCTCGCTCTGCCTCTGTGGTCACTTCAGACTGGTGGGGTCATACTCTGGAAAACACGGGTGGCTGTTATTATCCGGGGCCTGCTGGGGCCCACCTGGCCTCTCCTCATCAAAGGCCAGTTTTCTGGGGATACCCATAAAGAAGAGGGACCTATCAGCCCTGCCAGAGCCCTGAAGGAGTTCCTTGGCCACCAGGAACCACAAACCCCAGCCCTCACACTCGGGCTTCAGGGGGCTGAGGTGACGGGTAAATACTGTAATCTGCAGAGAGCCCAGGGGGCAGCCAGCCAGAGACAAGGCATCTGCAGGAGCAGCTTTCCTGTCTGCTTTGCTTCTCCTGCTGTTTCCAGGCCCACAGGGCAAGCACGGTCCTGTGCTACTGACACAGGCATCCTAGCTCCAGTCCCCTCTGGTCCTTTTCTCATACCACGATACTTACAGCCGGAAAGGCATCTGTTAGTCTGACTGTGATATCAACCACATCCAAGCATCTAAAGCAATCCCCCCTTTCCAGACAGGTTAAAAGTAATGCACCCACAGGGCTCAAACTCCACGCACTGGCTGTAAGCACTGTGTGGATCTGCATGGAAAGGCGCTCGTTTTAAGCTGTGGGCATCAGGAGAGTCGCCCTGTGTTAATGGTTCCTATTCTCACTCCTCCCACTGCCTTGGAGTTTAAGGGCACAGACCTCCCGTTCTGAACACCGGAGGAGGAGGGCTGCCAGGCCCACCTTTCTTGAGTGGGGAAACCATGCACAGTCATTTCTCTACGTCAGTGTCTCCGAGAGCCTGTACTGTGTGCTGTACAGCCCAATCAATGCTGCCTAGCCCAGCTGCTCTCTGGCTGGCACCATCATTGGCACTGAGCATCTGCCTCTGTCAGGGTGGGCATGCGCGCCCAGTGCACACAGCTCTGCACAGGGCTGGGGAGGGGAAGATGGAGCCTCCCAGGACGTGGGACCCTGCAGACATCACTTCAGGGCTGAGTTTTATGGGTTCTCCTGGATCCCACTAATTTTCACTCAATCATTGCGGTTAGAAATCTACTTTCCACTTCTATCTCACTGCTCCCCCAGCCCCTTTTTCCTACATTTAGTCAGCTCAGTCGGGGGGGGGGTGTCCCTTGGTCCCAAGCCAACCGCTAGGATGCCAGCCCCCAGCAGGGCCCGCCTGCCCTCTGCCTCTCACACAGCCTGCAGCCCATCGTGTTCTTTCCCCAAGCAGACCCTGGAGATTCTCCGGCCCCAGAAGGGGAGATGGTGGCTTCGGCCCAAGGACTGGGTCTTGCTCCTGCTGCTCTTCATGAGCTGTCTCTACCCAGATGCAGCAGACTGCACTCTCTCCTTCCACCTGTGCCCGAAGAACCGTGCCCTCGGGACTCACCCTCGTCTCACCGGCTCTCACTGCCCAGTGTTGCCAGCATGCCAGTTTCCAGGACAGCCAAATATGCCCAACCACTGGAGTGCTTGTGTGCTGAGATGCACCCCCAGTCTCGAGAGTCTTCACGACTACCCCGCCTTAACTCCAGGCGCACAGGTCAGGTACACAGTGAGAAAGTCTGTAACAGGCTAGGCATGGTGGCACACACACACCTTTAAAACCAGCACTTGGGAGGCAGAGGCAGGTGGGTCTCTGAGTTTGAGGCCAGCCTGGGCTACAGAGTGAGTCCTAGGGCAGCCAGGGCTACACAGAAAATCCCTGTTTTGAAAAACCAAAAAAGAAAAAGACAAAAAAGGGCTGTTGACAAAACTAACTCCATGGTCTTGCCTTTCTCTTCTAAATGCCAGTTTTAAATTCAGCAGTTATCTTTCTTGACGTTTATGAGCAGTGACCCCTTGTCAGGAAGACTCCTGATGTGAAATCCCAGTCTTGTTTCCCTGCAGCAGGCCGAGGATCCCTAGAGCAGAGGTGAACAGCAGAGGAGCGGTGGCTTTCTTTCTCTCAGCGTGGTGTCATTTAGTGCATAGATGCGGGAGAACATGGAGGTGAGGGGGAATGAGACCACGAAGGCTTACAAAGCCGGCCGACGAGCCAGTTAGTGAGGTTCGGTAAGCTTTGGTTTGGTACCTTTCTGACCACATATTTTGGCATCCCAGGCTGTCATGCCTCAGGGCAGATGAGAAGCCAAGCCTCGGCTTCATGGCCGATTGGCTTTCAGGGATGTGTCTTGTGAGGGAGCAAAGAGAGGAGCCAGGAGATGGAGGCCGATTCAAAAGCAAGGCTTAGTGGGCCTTGGGAGTTTTAGACTGTTGATGGCAGAGCCTGTTTTCCTAAGAGGGGAGGAAAGGGGGTCCTGGATGGACAGACTCATTACTTCCGGAGATGCTCTGGGGAATTCAGACCTGGATGTCCAGGGCAGTCGGCCGTCCTTTCTCCCTGAGGTAACAGGACCAGAGCGGCCCCTCCACAAGGAGGCTAAGTCTCTCTGAAGTGTAAAGTCTGTATCCAAGCCGCTGCAGCCCCGCTTGCGCTAACGCTGCCTGTGGCTGTAGACCCTGATGGGCATGCGCTCTACGGCATATGCCAGTGATGGTTGTGCACCTGCTCCACCTGGGTGTCAGGTGGCTTCGTGGGCTGTCCCCGTATCATAGCTACTGGCAGGAAGCTGTTACCCTCTGTACTCCCAAAGCACATGCCCTCAACAAAGACGCCAATGACCTTCTGGACAAAGTCAGGACATCTGGATCTGAGCTGAAGGTGGCCCTGATTTTCAGGAAAAGGGGGTCAACCTGGGATCTGGAGCACTATTCTGAGTGAATCCTTTCACAGGAACTGCCCCCGTGGCTGTTCTACAATGACCACATGCCCCAGTTTTTCCAGGGATTCAAACATTGTCTCAGTAGATTTTAGAGGACTCAATTTAAATTTTTTCCCCAAACAGTTCCATTTCTTTTTTTTTTTAGTAAAGAAACTGTCTAGAGCAGAACTGAATGTATAGAAGACAGAGGAGACCTGAAGAAAGAGATTCGCTTGGATCTGAGTTTTGGTTACGGAGAAGGCCAGGCCAGGTTTTTGGACAACGTGGCAATTACAGCATCCGTCTGGTCCGCCACGCCAAACACTTCCACCTGAGCCTGTGGACCCCAGTGGTCTGGTCTCCCATTGAAATGCTCTCACTGAGACCCTGTCTTTCAGAACGATAATCTATTGAAACTTTATCAAAAATATTTTTTATAGTACAAAGACTATAAAAAAGAAAGACAAAAGCCCTTGGTAAGCAGTAAAAGTGAAAGCAGGTGAGACCTTAAATGTCGGTCCTCGGTCAGCTTCGAGTACTCAAGCCAAGTGCAGGGACTCGCCCTGCCACCGCGTTCTCATAGGATGCCAGCCCTCGGGCTCTCTGAGGGTCTGCTTCGGGCACAGGGCATCTGAGGGATCTTAGGATCTCGAGGGATGTGACAAGATGCTGTGACAGAGAAGAAGCCACGCGGGTGAAGATGAAATGCATGTGCCTCAAACTTATGACCCATAGAGCCAATAAAAGTGTCAGAGTGGGAGCCTGCCCCCCTCTGCCTGTCGTGTTGTCATGTATACAGCTAGACACTGGTGCTGCATTCTCCTAACACGGGTCCGAGTGCCTTCCCAGCTCTGATGAGAAGCAGGCTGACCACGGCCCAGATTTCTGCAGAAAGGAGGTGTTTTTGCTGATCCTGGTTCCACAAGTCCCTCATGTTAACTCGATGTCATTCTGGGTGTGTGGGAAGAGCACACATGTCCCCAGTGTCCACCACGCTGGCCACAGCATCCTCTTCGGTAAGTCTGGCTGCCAGTGCTCCAGTGTTTGTTCACGGTGGTGCTGAGGCTGGCAGGATGGCACTGGATTGAACAATCAAGTTGGAGGAGGAGGAGCCCCCATCTGGTATTTAACAGTAGGATGTTGGTTTGCACTTCCCAATAAAACATTCAAAACTATTTTGGTGTTGATGACTGTTAACCTTATCGATACCCTGCGGTCATCGTGCTAGGCTCCTGGTGCCACCTGCATAGATACCACAGACAGCAAGGACAGATGCCTCCCATGACCAGTGCCTATGTAGATACTTGTCATCTTATGTCATGCTCATCACAGATGCAGGAAAACAAAGCAGGTGACCGTCTGATCCTGTGACGGCAGACTCTGGGCCCCAAGGCCTGTGTCCTCCTGGCCCCAGAGGACAGCAGGAGGTCGGAGTCTCACAGGGAGAAAGGAAGGTGAAGCTTCTCCTGAAGGACTGACTCCCTATGGGAAGAGGCCTTTTACCAGAAAACACAGTAAGAGACAGAGAACGAGGGGAATCAGGTCGAGAAGCCATGATTCATAATTTGCATCAGTGGGACGCTTTATCTGCAGGCTTTCCTGTGCATGTGAGGACCACAAAATGTATTTTACAAACCCCCATGCCACCCTGACACAGAACAGCGTGCAACTATTTGGGGACATGGACACATTTGCAACAAATGCATCATTAACCGCCGGCCCCACCTTTTCTCTGGAAACAGCAATGCTCCTGAGGTGCCTGTGCTCGGTGGTCAGATCTGGGTGAGCCACGAGGCTCACTTGGGCAACAATGCTCCCCTCAAACCTCGCCTTGGAGGGACTCTGTAATTTAACCCTGAACCCCAACTTGCGCCAGAGGTACTGCCATTCTTCTCAGATGGACGATGACAGAGGGATACAAAGTAAGAAAGGTGACCATAAATCAAATCTCAAAAGGAGAGACCCCCAACAGCCCATTTAAAAAAAAATCAGGTTTTGTTCTCATCATACATGTCCAAAGAAGGCTCGATTGTGGAGAATTCACTTTCGTACACCAGGCTACGGGGCGACAGGGAGTTCCGGTGAAAGATGTGCCCACCTGAAGAAGGAAGAAGAAAGCAGACTTAGCATGGCCTTCGTCTGGGTCGGTAGGGCTTTGGAAGGGGATGTTGATCGTGTTTGAAACACTGTCTCTTATTGCTAGGAGGAAAATAATATAGGGATTATGTTTCTAGGAGCTGGGGCTGGAAGGCAGGGCCTCTAACACGCAGGGGAGCACTGCACCTTTGAGCTGCCTCTGAACTTCTGGTCCTCCTATCTCTATTTCCTGAGTCCTGGGATTAAAAGCATGTGTTACCTTATCTAGTTTATGAGATGCACAAACCCAGGGCCTTGTGTACGCTAGTCAGGCCCTCTGCCGACTGTCACACCCACAGCCTTTTGTGCACCGTTTTAAATATGTTTGTTCCCAGGGCTGGAGAACGGSCTCCACAGTTAGGAACACTTGCTGCTCCAGCAGAGGTCTGGAGTTCAGTTCCCATGACCCACATCGGGACTCATAACTATCCGTAACTCCAGTTCCAGGGGACCCAGCGTCGTCTTCTGACCTTCATGGGTGTTGCACACACAGGCACATATACATATATGCAAACACTCATACACATAAAGCAAAGATAAATAAATATTTAAAAAAAACTTCCAAAATATTTATAGTCCCCGGTTAGGATCCCCGAAGGCGTTACTGTAACTTCAAACAACAGCTGCCTGACTTTTGAAAGGGTGCTATTGATAAATCTGAAGAACTCCCCCCCTTCCTCCTCCGAACATCTGTCCTGTAGGTGTGAGCATGCAGAAGCCCTGCAGCAGCTGGCATACCCTGGGAATTCTGGGTGGTAGACTCTGAGGCTCTGATAACACATTGAAAAGTTTTGGACTGAAGAAGATGGTAAAAAAAAGCCTGCCGTTAAGGCTGGTGACTTGAGTTTGATCCCTGGGACTTGCACGGTGGAACCAGAGCACTAACTCCTGCAAGTTGTCCTCAGAAGTCTGTGTGTGTGTCACAGCAGGCATGCGCTCGAAAATACAGACTAAGTCAAATTTAATAAAACCGTTTTTAAAATTAAAGTTTTAATTTAGGATTCAATAGGCAAAAGTGCTCTAGAGCCTCAGGGTCCTAGTCCCAGGTCTATAATAAGATAAAAAGCTGCGTGTATTCCCAGGTTTGGGAAGGCGCGCACTCCCCAACCTGCAGATCCACGGCTTCCCTGCCAGAGCCTGGCCTAAGAATTGAGCTCCAGCTCAGACACGGTGGAAGACTCCTAAGAAACGACTAAGGAGCGATGCCTTCGCTGACCCTTGGCTTCCTCACATACTGTCCTACACATCTGCCACACAAGCATGCCAGCCTTCCAACAAATGAAAAAGTCTTAATTTATATTAAAGMCATACATTCACATGGTTTGGTTAATCACTAATGAAATCTGAGCTGGATTTTTTGGGGGGCGGTAGTATATCTTTAGTGAAACCATGCTGGCCTTGAACTTGCAATTATCTTTAATTTTTTTTTTTTTTTGTATTTGGTTTTTTTCTGTATAGCTCTGGCTGTCCTGGAACTCACTCTGTAGACTAGGCTGGTCTCGAACTCAGAAATCTGCCTGCCTCTGCCTTCCAAGTGCTGGGATTAAAGGCRTGCGCCACCACCAGCTGCTTTAAAGTTAATTTTATTTTATGCGTATGTGTTTGCCTGCATGAYCCCCAGAAACTGGAGGAGTTCCGGACAGCTGTGAGGTACCCTGTGAATGCTCAGAACTGAAGTGGGACCCTCAGGAAGGGCGAATTCCCTTAACCATTGAGCCACCTCTCCTGCTTCTGAACCCACAGTCCTCTTGCCTCCATTTCCCACGCGCTGGGATTCCAGGCCGGGGTTCCATGATCTCTGTGGGACCCCGCCCACTCCCTCTGCCTCAGTGGCTGAGCACAGACTTACACAGCCACGTATCCTCAAGGGCACACTCTCCAACTTCACTTTCTCTGAGTGTGCAATTTTTAGTGACTCTGGTAAAATTTATGCTTTAATAACRTACTTAAATTTTTTTTCACTTTTAAAATTTATTTTGTGCCAGGTGGTAGTGACACTGGCACTCATGAGAAAGATCCTGGCAGATCTCTGAGTTCAGGGCCAGCCTGGTCTACAGAGCAAGCTCTGGGACAGTCAGGGATACAGAGAGAGACCCTGTCTCGAAACCAAACAAACATATTTTATTTTGTGTGGGTGTTGGGGGTGGCAATTGCATGCCATTCAGTTTGCATGGAGGTCAGAAGACAGCTCTCAGGAGTAGACTCCACCTTGAGGGTCCCAGAAATTGAAACCCGGGTTGTCAGGCTTGGTGGCAGGTGCCTCTACCTCTGAGTCATCCTGCCAGCCTAAAGGTACCGATTTTGAGGTGCAAATTCTCACTTGAATTCCCACTAAGGAGTATTAGGATTCCTCCCCCCATCTTTGTTCCTTCCTTCTTCCATAAGCAGTGGTCCATGTAATTATTTCTTGGAAAGTTTAATACATTTAGTGCTTATACTATTTGACCGTGCCCAGAACTAAGCCGTGGYCCTGCCTTCTTTTATGCATGGCCCTATTTTGTTGCTGTGATTTTTATTAAGGTAACAGGGAAATAAAATGAACATGATTAAAATTTCCAACATCAAGGGCTTCTGTAGGGGGATAGGGAGTGGTCCACGAGAGCACTGCACAATCATGAGGACCAGGGTTCGGATCCCAATACCCACGCAGCAAGCCAGGGTTCCTGTGACAGCTGTGACTCCAGTTCTAAGGGACTGCATGGCCTCTTCTGGCCTCTGCATCCGCATGAACAAGCATACCAGCACATATCTGTATATACTCCCTCTCGCACAAATGAATACAAAAAATCTAGAAAAGCAGATCTTATGCAAATGCCCACCAACATAGCCAGACTACAGAACATGAACGTGTCCAACACCTGCCAAGATTTCCTGGAATCTCTTAGCAATCACTTCCTCTCTTACCAGCCTACTCCCATCACCATGGAAACAGGTTACCTTGCATCTTTCTAGAATGTTGAATCATTGAGAGTTGCTATGAACATTAATAGATAAGCTATGTGTGAATATATGATCTCCTGTCTCCTGGGTTAAATGCTGAGAATGGGGTGCCTGGGAAGATATATGCTCAGCTTTTTAAGGGGCTCCCAGGTGCTCGAGCTGCTTCCCAGCCCTTTGAGCACTGTATGAGAGCGCCAGTGCCTCCCGCCAACCCTGTGTCAGCCTTTTAAATCTCAGCCCTTCTAGAGAGTGCTATCTTCTTCAAGTGTTTTCTTGCCCTTCTCTCTATTTCTCCTCCCCCTCTCCCTCTCCCTCTCTCTCTCTCCCTCCCTCTCCTCCTTTGAGACAGAGTCTCAGTAGCCCAGGATGGCCTGGAACTTGCTGTGTAGCTGAGGATAACCTTGAACTCCTGATTCTTCTGTCTATATCTCCCAAATGCTGGGATCACAGATGTGCACTGCCCCACCCAGCTCTCCTCTTAGTTTTTAAGATTCTATTTTCTGTGTATGAGTTTTTTTTTTTT
>BDUI01002237.1:106616-123058 GCA_002335545.1 Apodemus speciosus | reverse complement strand
GCCCCAACAAAGGGAAACTGAGTGGGGGGAGGAGAGAGTATGTTGGGTGGAGAGGCATATATGTGGAGGTAGGGGAAGGGGGAGGGGTTGGAGGTCTTAGGGGAGGGGGTTATCAGGAAAGGTTTTACCATGGCAATATAAATGAAGACAATATTCAATTAAAAGAAAAAAGAAAAAAGAGAGAAGCAAGAGAAAGATCACCAGTGTTGGATGTAGCCCTCCAGAGTGGAGATGCCTTCTACCCTGAATAGAGTTGTCATTGAGACAGCGCAGTGGAGGGAACATTCTTGAYGTAGATACCACAAATAGGATAGTATCCATATACTGGAGCTTGATGGATTATCTAAAATAGATTATTTATGCTTATGTTAYTCTTCCTTAGACAATTCTTAAAGGTGTTTTATTGTTATGGATTAAATATTATTTYCACCATTTTCATAGGGAAGCAGGTAAGAGAAAAATCTTTAAATTTCCATGGAAGAAGTAAACATCTTGMTTTGAAAGTTAATAGAATAACAGGAATGCACAAATACATGTTTCTTTAACTWTTGGAATGATGATATTGCCATCTGTTGGGTTCTATGTTTTCACCCTAAGTTTATAAATCCATTACTTACTACTGAGATCATAGAAGTAAGAAACATGGCATCCTAATAAAATTTTATAGATAACATTGATCTCCCAAACTCTTGAAGTATATTAGGAATGGATAGCAAGTTGTACTTTACAGTATGAACACCTTGAGGATGTGTGTGTGTGTGTGTGTGTGTGTGTGTGTGTGTGTGTGTGTGTGTAAANAAAAAAAAAAAAAAATCAGTATCATAACATGGGACTAAATGCCACAAGATCACTGCAATAGGTACAGGGAAAAGTTGACACAATCTAAAAGTTCCGTGGTAAAAACATCCGTAACCTATGGATATATTACTTTCTCAAGTTGATGGAGAGTAGGTAAGAAAATCCTACAGCTAACTTCCCACTCGACACTGAAAAACTGGCATCTCCCTTCTGCCACCGAGATTGTAACAAAACATGAAAGTCAGTCCACATCCTTTATATTCTCTGTCTACCTAAGGATGAACAAGCAAGAAAGTACAACAGACTGTAAAGAGACATAAAAGACCCCTACACTCAAATGACATGATGGTGTACATAGAAAGTCCTAAGGAATACTAAAGATTAGTTAAATTCAGCAAACTTGCAAAAATAGCATACAAAAATAAATCATACTTCTATAGGAATGAAGTACTGCTACATGATACAACATAGATGACCCCTGAACACGCTAAGAGCCAAGATGTAAAAGGCTTCACATTGTAAGACTACATCCATAGGAAGTGCTCAGAATGGCTACAGAGAAACATGCGGTTTTCTAGCTCCCGGGGCTAGCCCAGTGGGAAGTTCTGTTAGTGGGTATGAGGTTTCCTTGGGGTGACAAACTGTTTTGGAATTAAGAGACCTGTGATGGTTACATTGCCTGTGAAGACCCACAGAAATATGACAGTCCAGAGACCTTATGTAAAAGGCCGAGAATTGACTACTCTGCAGTTTACAAAGATCGACCATCCTTCAAGCATGCAACAGGACAAAATAGCTCAACAGTTTAATAATATTTCATTAACACATGTTCAAATGGCTCTTGGCTAATCCTTTTGTGTTCACTTTTTTAAAAAAAAATATGTAATATACACACTAAGTAAAAGGAGTATCTTGTTTGCTAGTCCTAACAACTCATCCCTTCATCCGGCAATTAATTTATTGAGCACTTACTACATGCAAAGCACACCCCCAGGTCCGGGAGACACAATGGGGATCAACACCGAAAGTTCTGGGTGTGAAGCTAACGTCCTAGTGAAGGTGCAAGGACACAGACAATGGGAGGGGAGGTTACCAGGTGAACAGGCATCCCTAAAGCAAAGCAGAGTAAATCACTGGGCACTGTGGGAGCAGTGCCACACAGGATGTCCCTGCTCTGCCATACCAGTCAGGCACAGGAGGCGTCCGCGTCCGCGGTAAAGACCAGCAGCCGTACTGCTCCTACCCTCTTACGGAGTCAGGAGCACATTCTAGGTGTGGTATGAAATCAGCCTCTGAAACACGCGCTGGCGAAGGATACTTAGCAACACGGTACTTTTATTTTATTATTTATTTATTTTAATACAAAGCTTTGGCATTAGCAATTTTATGAAAAAATAAAATGTACTAAAAATAAACGCTTGTGTGGCATGATTGGTAAATGATGCACAAAAATAGGTTCTTTTTTCCTTCAAGGCAATCAGTCAGAAAGCAGTGTTTTCCTTCTTCAAAACCATTCTACCCTATGGAATAAAAGGGAAAACAGAGGTCATTAATCAGTTAAAGGGAAGTTGTCAGCATTCTAGAACAACAGAGATGGATCCTAACTGCAGGGTGGCCTGGGACTGCCCCGCCCTCGATCTGGGAGACCAGCAGTCTGTCTCCCTGGTGGTTAGCCAGCTCACCCTTTAACCGTGCTCTAATATCCCAGAGTGAGTAAGGAACAGATGGGCTAACAGTCCTTGCCTAGCGCACAGGGACAGYGCTACCCCAGCTGGCTTGCCTTTGCTGAGTGTGCTCCTCTTATCACCCTGGACTACTATGGTTTATTTGGAAGAGCTAAAGAGCAGRCGTCGGGGATGTGCAGTGCTATTTCAGAACTTGCTCAGATTTTGGGTGCATGGAGYGTGATCTTAGTGCCTCTATATCAGGAGCTGCAAAGTGCCTGCAGTCCTTTGGGAAGTTTCCTGGTGCCCCAGGACCGTTTGTCCTCTGCAGCCCCTGACTTCCWGATCTTTTACTTGCTTATTCCCTAAGCAGGTCCTCCCTACCACCATGTCTGGTTCATTTCCACTGTCCCCAATCTAATCTTTTCCCCTGTGCTGAGGATCCAGGCTTCAAACCACTGGACCTTTGGCCATATGTGCCTTCAAAGAAATAGCCACCATATAAAGCCTCCCACACCCCAGTGCTGCCACCTCCAGGGGAGGCATCAGAGTACACACTCCTGAGCCTGCTGCTTCTCCTCACCCCTTGCCCCTCTCTCCAGCGAGGCGCCTCAGTGCCAAAGCAGCAGCACTCTTGGTATGCCCCACAGTGCACAGTGCTCCCTCTCTTGCTCCTTTTTGCTTGTTTCTTCGCTTCTAACTCCCACAGAGAAAGCCGGGTCTCTAAGTTCACCCCTGTCCCCATGAGGCTGGTGACCAGTGAGCATGAGTCAGGGAGCTAGGCCACACTTTCGGGAAAAGGCTCTGATGTGAACAATGGTCATTTGTCATAAGCGCCTCTGCTCATTTGTCATAGGCCCAACTGAAGGTGCCACTTGTAGTATCTCCTTGGAAAAACTGTATCATGATACAGAAGGGCCTTTTAGGACCACCASCTTAGGGGCTCTGGGAGATACAATGGCTACTACCAAGGACCAATGGTAACTAGTGCTTTGCTTAGGACTCTTCTTCTGAGCCATCTTCTCAGAAACTACACTTTCTTCTCTGGTCACAATTGAATCCTTCAGTGTGCGTTGGAGCAGTAGGAGCCAAGCAGTGTAAAGAAAGGAGCTGGGATCAGAGGCACAGGCCTGAATCCCACTGCCAATCCCTCTGAGCCTCCTTGTCCACGTCTGGCTAAAAGAGAATCAGTATGACAAGAAGGAAGACTTATTCCCTGCACACATCTCAGAAAGTAACATTAAGTCTTTGTTTTCACAAGAAAGGTATTCATGGTTTGATTATATATATAAAACAAAAACACCCAAAGATGGATGTTGGTCTGACCAAGAGTATTTGACTGAAAAAAGTAGATATCTAAAATTCTTAGACAAGTGTTTCTCAAACTGCTCCTGCAGTTAGTTTAGAGCTTGCATTGACAGGGAAATAAAGTGCAAGACAGTTTACATCCCAGGATGTGGCAGGCAGTGAGAGCCACTTTTGTGAACTTTTGCTTTAGTCATGTATGAGGGAGCAGTAAAACAGCTTTCACTCTGGGAGATGGCAAAAAAGTTGTCTGGTAATTTTGCTTTTGAAATTCAGTCTTGCAAGAGGGAACTAGAAAGCAACCCCAGTCCTTGTTAAGTGGCTCTGATCCTGCCCTGTCCAGCAGYGTGTGACTCAAAGGGTGACCTGCCTTTACAGCCCTAGACTATAGGCTCTGGGGGAATAGCCAGGCAACAACTGGCAAACTCATTAGCTTACCAGTTGTCCATAAGGACAACTCTGCCTGATACAAAGTTACTTTCTTCCATTAAACCCATTTCTTTGTGATGTCTCGGGGCTCTAGTAAGCCTTGCCCTCTTTGTACTAGCTGTAGAYACTGTGCACACTGCTGTCCACAGCAACTCCTCTCTTCTCTACAGTCCTTGGGACCCCGTGAGACATGCCCACCTCCTCTTTCCTCCTTTCTAAGCAAAGCACCTGCAAGACATCTAACGACTCCATGTCAGAGCCTTTTATATAGTAACACTCTGCTCAAACCAAGGCCTAATGAGCTGGNTGTCTGGTAATTTTGCTTTTGAAATTCAGTCTTGCAAGAGGGAACTAGAAAGCAACCCCAGTCCTTGTTAAGTGGCTCTGATCCTGCCCTGTCCAGCAGTGTGTGACTCAAAGGGTGACCTGCCTTTACAGCCCTAGACTATAGGCTCTGGGGGAATAGCCAGGCAACAACTGGCAAACTCATTAGCTTACCAGTTGTCCATAAGGACAACTCTGCCTGATACAAAGTTACTTTCTTCCATTAAACCCATTTCTTTGTGATGTCTCGGGGCTCTAGTAAGCCTTGCCCTCTTTGTACTAGCTGTAGAYACTGTGCACACTGCTGTCCACAGCAACTCCTCTCTTCTCTACAGTCCTTGGGACCCCGTGAGACATGCCCACCTCCTCTTTCCTCCTTTCTAAGCAAAGCACCTGCAAGACATCTAACGACTCCATGTCAGAGCCTTTTATATAGTAACACTCTGCTCAAACCAAGGCCTAATGAGCTGGYTGTGGTGATGCACTCCATATCTTAGCTGTAAATTTATTGGTAGATAAAGGAAAAATGAGTAGGTAGATTTAAAAAATCCACAAATGAAAAATTGTAAAATTGTTCAAAAAAAAAACCAAACCCTTTTATCTGGAATAAAATCACTTAGGAATTTTAACCAACCTGTTAGAAAGACATTAGCAGAGTGACTGATCTTTCTCTCTCTGATAAATGGTCTTTAAAAAAAAAAAAACCAAGTAACTCATGCTTGCAAAACCAAAACTCCAAGTTACAGAAGCTCACAACGGAGAGAAAATATCCTAAATACAGAACCTAAGATACCCACCACCACATTTTAGTGACTATCCTTTTATGTACCCTCAGGTGTGTATACACACATGTGCACATGCACACACGCACTCACTCAATTTTCTCTCTAAATGGGATTATGAATACTGTCCTTTAGGATGGTTTTGAAGGCAAAGAAGTAACAGTCAAATGAACAATTGCAAATCAACCATCTACAAAGGCTAATGGGAGAAGGGTTGACTAAGACATGGCTATGAAGACCCATGACTTAGGTTTTGAGTAATGCATTTGTGCATGCAACTGAAGCCTATGACCCAGGCACTTGGATTCCTATTTAGCATTCTCTAAAGTATCTGATGTACAGACTGAACATCTGGGAAGATTCTGAGTAAGAGGACCATTAAATTGTCTAGTAATTCTATACAAGTGCCCAGAGCATCACTATTTATTTGTACTGGTTGTTACTTATAGTTGAATTCTTTAAAATATTTAATTAGATTTACTTTGTGTGTGTGTGTGTGTGTGTGTGTGTGTGTGTGTGTGTGTGTGTGTGTGTGTGTGTGNTGTGTGTGTGTGTGTGTGTGTGTGTGTGTGTGTGTAATGGCATGTGTGTGGAGGTGAGAGGACAATGTGCAGGAATCTTAATTTTTTCTTCCATGAGGTAGATTCTGTGACTGAATTCAAGTCAGGCCTGGCAGCAAGCTCCTTTGCCCACTGAATCATCTCACCAGCCCCCTCACTGGTGAACTCTAAAGAACTGGGCTTACATTATTATCTAGCTTGATTGGGAATAAGCAAGACAACTGGCTACAGGCCAAACARTGACTTCACTTTAAACAAAAATGTTTTTGAAATCATGGGCACCCACAGAGTTTCTATGCTCTGTATCTAATTTCATGGATAAAATTAGGTTAATTGGCTTTATTAAGGTAGATGGTCATGTCTTAACTCTGAAATTATATTTATCTATTTTTTTGTCTGTGTATCTGTTTGTGTGCATATGTACATGTCCCATGGTGTGTGTGTGTGTGAGCATGTACATGTCTGTCTGTGTCCTATGGTGTTTGTATGTATGTATGTGTCAAGGTCAGAGGACGACTTGTAGATATTGGATTGAACTTAGGTCATCAGGCTTGGCAGCAAGTGGCTTCTCTATTGAGCCACCTCACTGGCCCCAGATGGCCATCTTTTTCACAGAACTGTAGAAGAATCTCAGCAGAATTTGGTTAACATTTATTGAGCACTTATTACGAACTAGGCACCATACTAAGTCAAGAGCCCTATGATGTAGACTAATCGTTATCTGTTTATTTTGATGATTAAAATAATCTTCAGAGAAATCTAAATGCTCAAGTCTCACAACTGGAAAAGAGCGGAGTGAGAACCAACTCAGTATGTCTGACTCTAGAATGAGACACTAYGTACTGACGAAATATTGCATCTTGTAGCATCAACAGAGGTAGTTAGCTGCTGGCCAACCTAATATATAGGTGATGAGTATTCATCTACAGGGTGAAGAATGCCAGTGTACCACAATAGCCTCTCAATATGTATGGGGTCATGGATGCTAGAAGGCATTTCCTGTAAGTATTTGTCAACACATAAGATTAGAGGTAATAGTCAGCAGAAGTCAAAGTTTTTTGTTTCCTCAGCTGAACAGTATTAATTATTTCAGGAGACTGGCTATTGTTGGCAACTTAAAATGCTAGGTCATACTCCAAGACAGAGAGCACATGATGTGCACCAGTAGCAATGTAGGCTTGAATGTGGGCACAGGCCTGGGGTTGCATCCATTTCTAAGGAGTATGAATACTCCAGTAGAAGACAGGACTGGATAGTAAATGGAAGCATTTAGAACAAAGGCAAACAAAACCCTTCCAGTGTCCCATCACTGTGGAATGCTCCTTCTGGAAGATCACTGCATCACAGTGACCAGGAGGTTCCCTGTGACAGCCCTCACAGCGACATGCGGCTTCTGCCACAAGTCCCAGCTCTGTACACACCTGGGGGCGGGGCCGTCTCACCATTAAGAAGCCTGACTGGTGGCTCATGGAGGTCAAATCTGACTTTCTGTATCCTGTCCTGGCCCCTGTCTGCCCTTTGAGAGACTGCCTATTCTGATATATCTCTACTCCCAACTGTATTCTGAGAGCAGTGGATTTCCTTCCCGTTTCTCTCCTGTCCTTGACCATAGGCAAAGGATTCAGTGTTCTCCTGGTGGAGTCCTATGAGCACACCAAGTGGAGCTATTCCTGCCAACGCTGAGGCCACTGACAYTCCTCACATACGAAGACTGTTCTGGGGCCCTAGCATCTGCATGACGCTGTGGATCCAGCTTGGACTAGAGAGCCTTCAGCGCTTTGCTCATGTGAGGGTCTTACTGAACAAAGTGAACTCCCATTCTGTGTGACTAAAAATAGATGCTCATGAAATAAATTATTTTGCTAACTATGATCCCATTGGGATCAGCATGAAAGAGGTGGGAAGCTAAGTCTCACCACCTTCATGAGAACTACATGTTTTCTTGGGATCGTCTGGCACATGCAATCCAAAAAACAATTTGTTACTTACTCATTAGCATTCAAGCTAGCTGTGGCTCTGATGATCATGTAGCAGAGTGTGAGAGCACTGAGGAGGCCAAAACTGGCAATAATAAACCATTCTTCTGTTGACAAAGGAAAGGGAGGAAATCACTCTGGGGAGAAGGTTTAAGTCAAATCGATGTCAACACTTCCCTCAAATACGAAGCAGACGTCAACGGAGGTGTGAGCCAAGGCTGACTCAAGGAAGTCAAGCAGAGGAGGTTTGCCAGAAAGCTACTACCTAGAGCCGGTTAGTGGAAGCACTGGGAAGGCTGCACGGAGGAAGGAAAGCAGGCCCAGCCATCTCTCTCTCAGTGCACACGAGGAGTGTGGCCACCCAGAGGCACAGGGAAGTGATGGAGAAGGATTGTACGTGGACACACGTGTCACTGTGAATTTAGAGGACAGAACAACCAAACTTATAACCATTTTTCAAATTTCCTTTTGCTATTTCTGCATGATTCTAGCACTCAGTCTTAGATAAGGGTTAGGAACATAGAGTGGGGTTCTCGAAAGTCTTGTGGGTAAGCTAAGCAGAAGGCGGCTCCTCCATGCAGACATGCCACTCGTGTCTGCCTTGTTTGCTCTTACCTATCAGTCTACTTAGAGTATTCCTATTAAAAAGACACATCACAGTTGTGCCATGAAAATAGGTTCACAACTCCTGCTAGGAAACAAAGCTGGTCCTCTGTCTTTGTAGAAACATAGGAGGGCTAGTGATCAGAAGGGGCTCAGTTCACCAAAGAGCTGGAGCTCTGGTGTGTACAAGTCAACATCAAAGTCATGCACTCATGGGGAGGAGGGGAGACTAACCGGGGCCTCAGAACCAATGCCAAGTCTTAAATACAAAACAGTGCCACAATAAACTAAAGAGGGATGGCTTAACAAGGTAATTCTATGAAGTTCCTCTACATTTGTATCAAGGCATGACAAATGTTCATATGCAAAACTGTGCCTAAAAGGAGAATTTCTTCATGTAAACATTTTAAAATTAGTATACAGAATAATGGCTTCCACGACTTCATCGATGCGACATGAATATTTTTTCAGGAAACATTTTAAATTATGTGTACCTGTATCTATGTGTATGTATGTGCGTATGCATGTATGTGAGCACAGGTACCCATGGAGGCCAGAAGAAGGTGTGGGACCCCCCCCCCTTGGAGCTGGAGTTAAAGTGGTTGTGAGGCACCCTATGTGGGTGCTGGGAGCCTGACTCGGGTCCTTCTGGAAGAGTATCGAATGTTCCTCACAGCCCCACGGTGGGTATTTCTTAGTCTGGCTTTCCTGAATCCTAAAACGGCACAAACTGTGTGTACAGCTTTCCCCTCCCTACAAGGCTTGGAGAGCCTGTTCTCTAGGCTCTCAGGGTGCTGAGCTTGTCCCGCCAGCTAGTCTCTGCTGGCCTGATTGGTTCATATGATTAAAATTCCTAGCAAACTGTTTTCATGTGACACTGCAACCACTGCTTCTTGGATTACAGATTTCCATAGCATTAGATTTAAGCTTTTTATCGAAGTCAAGACAAACATTCAGGAGTCCATGTAAAATCACTGTTTTAACCTGTGTATGTTTTTTTTTTTTTTAAGTTGGGTATAACATATACTGGTATTTTAAAAAATTCAAGAGATGAATGGCTATCAACAGCAAGGAGCTTAACACAATATTCATTTTGCTTTCCCTTTCTTTTTAGCTATAGCTGAGTCTGGTCTTGATCTTCTAATCCTTTTGCCTTTCCTCCTAAGTGCTAGGAGTGCTGGGATTCTAAGCACATTCCACTGTGCCAGTTTCTTACTTGTTTTCCTTAAAGGCAGACTCCTCCACACTGGGACTGAACCGAGATCCTTACAGAACGCATCCTAGCACTCGGCTGCCACCCAACCCGCCTTCTAACAAACCTTTGTTCATGATAAGCAGACCGATAATTAGAAACTTTAATTATATTTGTATTTTGGAAATCTGAACACATAAACCTATTTGTGTCTTCGCATGTGAGAGATACCCCAGAGCCCCACCTGCACTCCAGGCGCCATCTGCTGCTGGGCCGCCCTTCAACCTCCCACTGCTTACTCAGCACAGTGCCTTCCTTGTACACAGTGGGTGCTGGCTGGATCTACTGAACTGGCTTAGGGCAATACAGGGATTTAGAAGGAAAACAGGTACTTTGGGTCTAGATAATCACATGAATTTTCTTTACCGGCATTATGTGTAAATTCTGATAAATGTTTTATTTGGTATATGAATTATTTTTATCATCAAAAGATTTTATCAAGATTTTGAAGACATTTCCACATAAAAATGATAAGATGTGTGCTTAATGTAGTAGGTGCTCAATAAATGCCCGATTAATGAAGGACTTATAAAAGCACGATTTTAAATCACCTCTATCTTCTCTTATATACCACTAGAACAGTGAACTATAGACCATAAAACTTGAATGTCAAAGAAGGAAAACCATGAAATGTTGCTAAAACAGGCATTGGAAAATGGTAAGAGATGAGTCAAACTATATCAAAAAATAGTTTTATTCCTAAAGGAATGAAGGCTCTTGGCATTCAGACGAATGGCAATCTTTGGATGGTTTAAAACCATGCATTTCAACAAAACAGACCACAGAAGTCTTAACATACAAAGAGCAAGCTAGTCCACACACTGCTCCCCGAACACAAACTGCTACTGACCCCCAGAGTAAGTGGAACCTCATCCACTCCAGGCCTGAAGTCTGGGCAAGCGGCAGCATAATTAGAAAAGGCAGCACCAGAGTGGCGACGAGAGATGGGTGAAAGGTTGTTAGATGGAAACTGCATGTGAAGGATGAAAACGGAGGAAAGAGTTTGCTTGTTAAAAGATGAATGCCTACAACACCCACACACACGCCATCAACCCACTCACACTGTACACAGATGGGCACTGCCCTCCATATATTTTTGCTTATTAACAGTTCAACAATTAAAACATTCATAACTATCTTATAATACTTTTTAGGTTTGAATTTTCCCTAAGTTGCTGACAGCCCAGGAGACCTTGGCAGCCGTGCTCAGCACGCAGCACACCAACGCTGCGGCCTGCCAGCCCACACTGCACCCAGTGCTTCCCTTTAACACGACTATTTGCAATGAACTGATCTCAAAACATGGAACAGCCATTACAGCCAACCTTTAAACAACTAACCACATAATCACCAGCACACACATTCCCTATTATAAAGGACGTTTGTTATTCCAAATGTGTTTAAATGTACACATTATCCTTTACAAAACTGCTGACCATGTGGCTGCGGCTTTCTCCTTGACAGTCAGCAGATGCTCATCAAGCAGCGAGGCGCTCGTGCCTAGAGCAAGGGTCCCCACTTACTTGTTACTGCAATGTTGATTTCCCCCGTTCGAGGCGTGAGCTCCCCATCTTGAGGAAGAGGCGATATCCCCGAAGTTCTCAGTGGCTCAAGGCCAAGGGAACTGTCACTGGCAAGGTCACCCAGGGCTGCTCTTCGGTTAACTGCTTGGGTTCTGGTGAGCCTTTCCATATCAAATGCTACATTATCAGTACATGGCAAATTTGGCTGCAAAATAGTTCCATATTAAAAAAGCATCATAAGAACAAGTTCATAAAATCCTGAATGTTTATACCCACTGCAGACTTCGCCACTTTCCCCAATACTTCTCATTTACCTGCCCATCTATTTTTTCCTGCTGTCATTTAAGAAACTTCCTTCAGAGAATCAGCTGGTCGCTCCCTTCCCCACCCCCAAAATGGTACAAAGGAAAACCAAAATCCATAGCTCCRAACTGGCCACTGTAGCTTGGCAAAGTGATRRCCRTTTGTGGCCACTGYCACAGGCRGAGAGAGGCTAAKAYTATAKRCAGAGCTAGRARACTTGCGTTTGCAAGTTTAGTCCATTATCTGAGTTAACACTGATGCTATTGTTGAGTGGCAGCAAGAACGGCTCTTTATTCCGTTACTTCTCTAAAATGCTCCATTTACTTGGTACCTAGTTAAGAAAAACAAAACAACCGGGCGGTGGTGGCGCACGCCTTTAATCCCAGCACTTGGGAGGCAGAGGCAGGTGGATTTCTGAGTTCGGGGGCTAGCTTGGTCTACAGAGTGAGTTCCAGGACAGCCAGGGCTACACAGAGAAACCCTGTCTCGAAAAACCAAAACCAAACCAAAACAAAAAACAACTTCTACCTTTAAAAACAAAGCAGAGAACCAAGAGCAATCAAAGCTCAGGCTTACCAGCCTGAGTACCCAGCTCCAACCAACTGTCTACCTGTGTGCAGTGGGTGTGAGACACTAACAGCAGAGTAAGAGGCTGCTCCTGCCTGCAGTAGACAGCATAGGGAAGGCAGAGCTTGGAAAGATGGCTCACACTAGGGACAGTCATGACCCAGAACCTATGGCTTCTAGGGCAAAAGAGTTCTGTTTTAGAGCCTCCCAAAGTTCTATGAAAACAAAATAAAAAACACAACCTAAGAGCTGGTGCTTATAGTAGTGTCATATCCAAAGAACCGTAACAGCTGTCATTGGTTCCAGAAGGCTCCGTTAAAAAGGACACAGCAGGGCTGGAGAGATGGCTCAGTGGTTAAAGAGTGCTGGCTGCTCTTCTAGAGTTTCTAAGTTCAATTCCCAGCAACCACATGGTGGCTTACAACCATCTGTAATAGGATCCGGTGCCCTCTTCTGGTGTGTCTGAAAACAGCTACAGTGTACTCATATAAATAAAATAAACAAAACTTAAAAAAACGGACAGAGGACAAGTTAGTACTTGTATGTGTTGGCCACRTGAGAGAGTTTCTGTTAAACTAGTCTCACATGGAGGATGACTTGGCTTTTAGAGAACAGTTAGCAATGTTGAAAGACTTAATTTTTTATATTATTATTAAAAGTATACCATGGATTTATACTTTTATTGACATTTTGGCTATAAGCCTCAACCTTTAATGGCTGAACTATCTCTCCATCCCTACATACCTTTCTTCTCCTTTCTTTTCCTTTCCTTTTCTTTTTTTCCTTTTCCCAAGACAGGGTTTCTCTGTGCAGCCCTGTGTATCCTGGAACTCACTCTGTAAAACAGGCTGTCCTTGAACTCACGAAAACCCACCTGCCTCTGCCTATGCAGTGCTGGGATTAGAGCAGTGCACCATTGCCTCCTGGCTCCTCCATGCCTTTCTTAAGGAAAGCAAGAAAGTCTWCAACACTCTCGCTGCGCTGCTTGGACACCTGCCACGCTGACCTCACTGCAGCACTTGGCTAACACACCTGTCAAGTTGTCAAGGTTCTCTAGGGGCTTTCTGGTCACCATCTGCTTTCACTGATTGCAAGTTACTGACACCCAAAGACGYGAAAGGCAAGCTTATGAGGGTAAAATGACATMATTTCACATTATGCCAAATATGAGAAAAATTACCATTGAACCACGGTTTTCTATTTCTTTTGTGCACCCTCAACCAGAAGCATCCTTTTCAAAGTAGGCTAGTATAGTTACTTCTATTCTCTTCTGGTGCTTCCAAGGTAGTTTAGAACTTGGAAGTCATCTGGAACAAGGGCACTGTTACATCAACAAGGTCTACGTGGTAAAGAGAGCTAGCATATTCCAATGAAATCTGGTCACGGCTCCTGTTATGTCAGTTGTATTATATTATACACGGACAGGATATTGTGCAAAATTAGTGACAGGCAGAGAACATACCACAATTCCTAGGGCTTTCAAAATATTAAGTTTGCACATAGGACAGGTGCAGTGTTCACTGAGCCAGGGATCCACACAGGATTTGTGGAAAACATGCCTACAAAAGAACAGAGAATTACGTCAAATTACACAKTGAAGAACTCCTAGATCAACAAGGAAAGATTTAGAACGTTTAGTTTTCTCCTGCTTTAAGGGATTTTCAACACTGAAGAGATAAATAGTGGGGGCATATAAAAACATAATTTACAGAAACTCTCCTGTACCCAATCTCGTGTGGTAACAGTGTAATGAGAGCGAGTGGGCTTTGTTTTGTGTTGTGCCTCATGTTTGCTGTAAGTGACGGTCTTGCTCTGTTGCCCAGGATGGTGCAAGCTCAAGTGACCCAGGGTAGCTGGGACCACAGGCACAAACCACTCTGCCCCAGCCTGCCTTTTCATGCCACCGAATTCCAAAGAAGACCCGAGGAAATCTAAAAAAATGTACTAAGAATAAAGATAACCAGGGGCCTGGAGAGATGGCTCTGTGGTTAAGAGCACTGACTGCTCTTCCAAAGGTCCTGAGTTYGGTTCCCAGCAACCACATGATGGCTCACAACCATCTGTGATAGGATCTGGTGCCCTCTTCTGGTGTGTCTGAAGATAGCGACAGTGTACTCACATACATAAAATAAATAAATCTTTAAAAAAAAAAAAAGAATAAAGATAACCAGACTTTATAAAGAAGCTATATTTCAGAAAAATAGCTCATGTAGAATTTCCCAAAGATATTAAGTCACAGTTGAATTGAGTACTGGTAGGAACTCAACCTATGTTTAATACTGGTAGAAGTCCCAGGGCAGTTAGAACTGTTTTACGATGGTGAGCTCTATTTAAGAATAAAGATCATAGTTGCAATTCTTGGCTGACTGGGAGAGTAGGGGGTAGATGACAACTTCTACTCAGGAGGGCAGAAAGTCACATCCTCCTGACTTGTCACTGACCCAAGGAGGGTCTGTATTCTTTGACTAGGAACTTTTTCACAGGGGAAGTCTGGAGAAAGGGATGACAGGCAGAGAGACCATGCCCAAGCTCCGGCACCCTTGCACAAGAACTTGAAGAAGCTGCCACCATCACAGGGAGCCTGAAGTTCCCTGGGCTGACATGAAGGACCATCAACAGATAGTTTTGGAACATGTTGTAATCTGAGTTTGGAATAAAAGACAATTTGAGAGATAGCAAATTGGGCCATCATATCTTTAAAACCTTAATTGTTAATTTATAATGTTTTGTTACTGTTTGAAAATGCAGTCTTGATTTTAAAAGATGTCCTAGAAAACTTTTTACTGGGATGTATATGACAATTTCAGCCAATAAGAGATACTGACCCAGTTTCCATTCAATGGTCTTATACTCATTTCTTTGGAGCCCCGAAGAGAGATCTTGAGGTCTAYAGATTCATTAGTCTATTCCAAACCTTTCAGACAGGGCACTCTCAGCCTTGAATGTCTCTTTTTAGAGGTTTTAGGCCAGAAAACCATCAATTGTAGGGAGACATGAATTTATAGGATACAAGGTATTGTGTCTGTTACTACGTGTGTGGACAAAAGAGCGTGTTCCAGAGAAGGACAAGGGGTTTCTGAGGACTAAGCCCTTATGAGGGTCATCCACAACGACTGTTCAGCAGGTCTCAGGTGGGCTAGAGTGGTACACAGAACAGAACAAAGCTGCTGCAGTTGATGTTTCTCTTAAAAAACATTATTATTATTATTATTATTATTATTATTATTATTATTATTATTATTATTAGTCCTTCCCTCTTCCTCCCTTCCTGTTTTTTCAAGCTGGAGTTTCTCTGTTTAACAGTCTCAGCTGTCCTAGAACTCACTTTGTGGACCAGGCTGGCCTCAAACTCACAGAGATCCACCTGCTTCTGCCTTCTGAGTGCTGAAATTAAAGGCATGTGGCATCATGCCTGGCTCTAAAAACATTATTATTGTGGATGTGCATGCACATGTTCACAATGTGGTAGTCAGAGGACAACTTGAAGGAGTCAGTTCTCTCCTACAACCATGTTGGTTCCAGAGATCAAACTCAGGTTACCAGGCTTAGTGGTAAGTGCTCGTTATAAATTCTGCTTTCTTACTAGTCCAGAACAGTACTTCATAACTTCTAGGGTGCGTAAAGGTCCCTTTAGATTTCATTGAAAATATACAACCCAATCTGCAAACATCTGGAAGCAGCTGCTGTCTGGGGGCTCAACTAGTGCTGGGATGCAGTGGGACAGCTGGGAAGGTGTCCTAGCCACAGGGTGGACTATGAGATCTGGCTGGCCACCAGAGTAAGAGGTCACGTGATCTTCAAAAGGGCTGCTTTGGTTCAGGAGTGAGAGAGATGAAGGCAGGTATGTTCGCTGAATCTGAACCAGCTGATGGTAGAAACCCTAGTGTAAGCCAGCAGCGGCTGTCTTTGATAAAGATTTGGCTCTGGCCTGTCCCGGTTCTGGGCAGTGGTTTTGCTCTTCCGATTACTGGTTACTCGATTTCTTTTTCTCTTCTCTCTCTCCCTCCCTCCCTCCCTCCCTTTCGAGACAAGGTCTCATGTATTTCAGGTTACCCTCAAGCTTGAGGAAGACCTTCAATTTCTCACCCTCTTGCCCTTACCTCCCATATCTGATTCTCACATGCTACCAAGTTCTCACACACTAAGTCGAAGGGTTTATAACACATATGTTCCTTTGACCTTAAATGAGCTATAAGTGGATTTTCCTTATGTTGCATGTTTAAATAATTGTTATCTTGTAAAATTTGACCTAGGCCAGGCGGTGGTGGCGTACACCTTTAATCCCAGCACTTAAGAGGCAGAGGCAGGCGGATTTCTGAGTTTGAGGCCTGGTCTACAGAGTGAGTTCCAGGATAG
>BDUI01002236.1:90560-108253 GCA_002335545.1 Apodemus speciosus | reverse complement strand
GTCAGCATCAATAGACGAGTGGATTAGATATACAATTGTTGTATCTCAATCACCTGATATGACTGTAACAGGAGAAGCTGACACTAGACACCTAGAAATGACCCAAGATTTCAAATGTTTTTTTTTTTTTTTTTGCTTTTCAGAGACAGGGTTTCTCTGTGTAGCCCTGGCTGTCCTGGAACTCACTCTGTAGACCAGGCTGGCCTCCAACTCAAAAAATCTGCCTGCCTCTGCCTCCCAAGTGCTGGGATTAAAGGCGTGCAGGCCACCACTGCCGGGCTTGTCTCTCTTGAGTTTGCTTTCATTCATTCGCCGGAGCATGCAAGTGGAGGGACCAAGATGCTAATAGGTAGCTTGTCTTTCAGTTCTCACAGAAACTAAATTCATCAACAAACAAGCCTAATCCTCCCCTTTAATCTCCCTGATCAAGGTCCTTGCCTCTCCACCAGTGTCCATTCCTGTGTCACTGCAAGAGGCCTGGCCAACCCCATGACCTCTAGGGTGATCCGACTTCCCAGGAAGGTGACCCACGCGGGGACTTCTTTAATGCAGGTGTTGGATATCCCACCCATCCAAATGGTGGGATAACTGGCTGCCATATTTTGCACCGGGAACTTAGAAAATAAAAAAGCCTGAAAATTCTCTCCCTTGGCATCATAAGGTCGACAGGGTGTGTGGCGATGCCCTGACCCTCCCCATCCCCCAGCCTGGTCCTCTAGTTTGGGAGACTGGCTGGACAAGGCCTGAGCTCCACTGGCTTGCTTCAGCTAGATCGAGCTGGACCACGCCCCTGACCCTCGGAGGTATGCTCTCCCAAGGGTGAGGTCCAGGTCTCCCTTCATTCTGGGGCTTCAGTTCCGACGAGGAGGTATGCCCTAATCCTGACCGGTGCTTCAGGTCGAAATGTCGGCCGCGGGACCAGGGTAGCTGACCCGCCCCGGCCGCCGTAAGCCTCACCCGCCCAAAGGGTTGAGCTGGTCCTTGAGCGTGAGGCAGTAGGCGGGGCAGCGCTCTCTGGACCCGCCCCACGTGGAGTGGACCAATGGAAGTGCACTGTGCCAGGTCCCGCCTACACGGGAGGGGCAGAACTGCGCAGGCTCCCGAAGCGCCCGGGCGGGCCGGCTGGCTGGGAAGATGGCGGCGGAAGCCCTGGTCAGCGGCGCCGCAGAGAAGCGGGCCGAGGGTGTCCCAAGTGTGCAGCTTAGGGCCAGCGCCGGGCCATGAGCGCGCCGCCATCGAATCCTCGAGCCGTGGAGCCCGCCTGCGCCCCTTGCCATGGCGCGGCTCGCGGACTACTTCGTGCTGGTGGCGTTCGGGCCGCACCCGCGCGGTGAGTGCCGAGTCTCAGCGCCGAGGGACGAGTTGGGGGCTGAGGGACTGGGACTGAGGACTCGAAGCTAAGAAGACCCGGCCGGAGGCAGGGTCAGGACTTGGGGCCAGCTCTCGGGGCTTGCGAAAAAGGCCTCCGTAGTTATTGGCCACGGTGGCGTCAGGGCAACCCGCGAGGACCCCCGGACTACTTGGCCTGTGTAAGAACCGTCCTCCTACACCTGGGCACCTGCGTCGGTGTTCCGAGGTGGGCAGGGGCGTGTAGCCCGGGCGTGGGAGGCTGGGGGACCCTGCTGCAGTTCAGGCTCCCCGATTGCAAGTTGGGTGGGATGGGCTCACCCCGCCTTGGCCGACTGCCGGTGGCTGTGTCTGGGAATCTCAGAGAGGGGGGCGGAACGTTTCGTTTTCCAGCTTCTCTGACCCAATGCTATAGGTCTGAAGCCTCAAGCGCGCTTGATCCCTGGGGTGCAGTGGAGCGGGAGGGGTTTATAGGTGGTATTGACTCGGACTTCCGAAGAAAGTGTTAGACTTGGAGAAGAGCATTCCTGGTGCTCAAGCCTGTAAGCCAGTCCCTCAGTGGGGGATCAGTGTGGTGATTGGTACTCGTGTCTAGGAGGCCCTGATCTGGAGTTAGCACCTGTGTCTGAGAGCCCTTCAGTCCAGGGGGTAGGAGAAAACGGAGCCTGACAGTGACATCAGCAACAGCCATGGAGACAACAGTGTTGGGGTGTTGGCTGGAGTCCTTAGTGTGCCAGGCCCTGCACAACCCTTTGTGCGTATGATCTCATTTCTCCCAATAGCCCACTGAGATTGCCTTGGCTGTTGCCCTCTCTTCAGCATAGAATCTGGCACAGAGAAGTTGAGTGTGGGTCTGGAATGGGGGCTGGGACTTGTACTCTGGGTGTCAGAGTCCACCGACAGAGGGGCAATATCTTAGGGACAACTGTGGCCAGATGAGGTGGCCCCTAATTCCTAGACGTAATGCCTCCTACCATGTTCCAGTCATCTCTTCCACACAGTTATTCTGCAGCTTCTCAGACCAGCTGTCACTGTCACCGTGCAGGACCCAAACTTTCTTCTTTGCCTTTCTTCTTGCTAAGTCTCCACTAGGACTGTTCCTTTGTTTAGTGTCCACATGCTGGACCCTAAGTGCACTGGAAAACGTAATCATCACCACCATCACCATCATCACCTCTTTCTCCAGATCCTGTTCATTAACCTGGCTTCTTTCGGCTCTCATGTATTCAAGTCTCTATCTTTTGGCACTCAGTCCTGAGCATCTGTCTTTCCATCCAGAGAGGGCGTTCTCAAAGGCAGAGACCACACTGTGTTCATCCCGCTGTTCTCGTCGAGCAGGAGGCTTGCACCAGTGTTGTGCTGGCTCACAGAGGGAGAACCTGTGCTCCAAGGCTTCTGCGGAGGCCAGTGAGGCTCCTCCTTTGAGTTCTGCTGGAGCGTGAGGGAGCGAAGCTGGCTGAGGGCTTGCGTGTCTTCCAGGGGTCTCAGGCTGGGTGCTGGGCCAGGGCTGGAGAAACAAAATGGACTTAGATGGTGATGGGACGGGTATGAAGAAGGTCCTGTGAGGCAGAATGGTAGAGGCCAGGTCAGGGAGGTCTGCTGGGAGTGGGGTAAAATTGAGGGTGCTGTGTGGGTGGGCTCCATGAGAAATTGCTGTGACACATGTGGGCTTACTGATAGAGCTATTCAAGAGGCATGGACCTCTGACCTCTGGATAGGACAGGAYGGAAGGTTGAGACCAGAGATGGCTACTTTTCCTGAACGGTGTGATGGAGTAATTCTCAAATGTCCCGTCACTGTGGAGACAGAAGGCCACTGAGCTCTCTAAGCATTGCTTTCTAGGGTCAGAAGTGACAGTGGCTGGCTAACCACTCAGCCCCAAGGCATTCCTTCGAGGAGCCAGCCTGGAATTGGGTTTCTGGGTGTGGGCTGAAGGCAGATCTGTAAGGAAAGGGATGTGAGGGCCAAGAGCAGAAGACCCCAAACTGAGGAGCGCACTGAAGATTAGTTGTCCTACCTTTGTCACTCTTCATCCTTGGCTTGTGCCAATCACTGTGCAAGCTCTGCCTCAGTTTCCTTGTCTTCGTATGGAATGGGTCACACGGAGCCGTCCCAAGGCTGTCAGGACACTTGTGTGTAAAGATATAGCACTGGACAGGCCCAAGGAGATAATTTACATCTAAGGTCTGAGTAGCTGATGCACGCATACTGCTTGGTAGGTGTTCCTGAAGAAGGCGAAGGGTCCTCTGTGTGCTGACTGCCCTAGGATGCAGGGTCGAGTGAGAGGAGACCTTAGTTTGTTCTGAATCAGAACTTTTCCCTGCAGCTGCTAGGAGCAGAGCCTTGGTAACGAATGCCTTTTTAAGCTGTCTCAGTTGGGCCCAGAGTCCTACCAGAGGTAGCATTCTCGTTGCTAATGGTTACAGTTGGTGACCTGTGGGCAAGACTACAGACAGAGCTGTGTGTAACCCTGTCACTTTAGACTCTAAAGTTTAGAGGGTGCTAGACGGCCCAGCATTGGCCCCACACTTGTGGGTAGGGCTGTGTGCTTTGTCCTGTCACGGAACTAGACACCTTTTTTAGCATGAGGGACCAGACAGCATAGCTTGAGACCCCTGCCCAGTTCCTAGACGTGCTTACTTAATTGCTTATAGCTTGGCCAGTCCTCAGTTATCTGGGAATATCAGTTATCAGACACTTTACCTGACTTAAATCTGACAGGTACCCTTCTGCTGCCAGGGAGGAAGAGCTACATCTCCATCAGGTATTCCATGACCTGACCTCCTTCAGCCTTGATGGTAATGAGGTGGCCACATTCTTGAGCCCATCTACTGTCCCCACCCATGGCCCTGCCCTCCCTCTAGATCAGGTTGGGGCTGTTTGGGGTGACTACAGTTTCCTCCCAGCTCCCCCTTACACACCCGGAGAGCTTAAGGGTCCAAGATCGTGGATTAAAGTTTCTGTGGTTCGTTTATAGATTGGGAGTAGGTCAAAGAGAACATCTGAAAGAGCTGTAGGCTCCCGGTGCACACAGTCAGCCGCAGCATGCCTGTGGCCTGGTGTCTTCACGTTCGGTCTGGTAGGTGGAAAGGCAGGACGGCTGTACTCTTTTGTTTCCTCTCTTTTCCTAGAGCGGCAGCAGCTACCTGGCGCTGTCCAGCAGGTATGGTGAGCTGTGTTGTAGGTCAGTCAGGGGAACTGCTGTTCTTTCTGGGCCTTCCCACAGTGCATACTGTCCATGGCTGGTCCTCCAGGCACCGAGCCTGGCACTAGTGATGAGGCACTGCCAGCAGATGACAGAATACATGGTCTGTGTTGTGCCACCCCAGTCTGCCATTCAGGCCCCCAGTCTGCATGGGCCTGGCTGCTGGAGGAAGCTCTTGCTGAGGTGCTTTGAGAATCCCAGTGTGTCTTCCTGGGGTGGGCCTCCCTGGCCTGTGGGTTCACAAGTGGGTCAGGGACTTCCATCTCTGCCTGGTGGTCCTTGGTGTCCATCCTCCTCAAGCTGCCCAGAGAGCACACCCTGCCTTGTAACGCTTGGCTGCGCCACTGGGATTCCTTCTAGCAGGCTGGGATACGGAGGGAGGATGCGCCTTCTCCTGTTGACCCAGTGACAGTACTTAGATGRGTTAAGTACAGTCATTGCAGGCCAAAAGTCTTCAGTGGGTGACAGACACAGAAGAACATGGCAAACCCCACACACAAATGCAAGCTAGCAGTCTGGGGTCTCAGAGAAGCCAGAGAGAGTTAACAAGGCTTCCTCGTGGTCTCACTGGGAGGGCCTACTGTGCCTTAGGGCTCCGGAAGTTGTTCTGCACTTCTGACTGAAGAACCTGTTTGTTTGTGAGGTGTGAGTTGGGCAGGGTGTGGGGAAGATGGTCATATAGCTGACTGCATGCATTCAACAAGCCCTAATTAGGCTGTAGTCTGTGCCACGCACAGGAACTTATGTCTGTTCAGGCTACTACAAGTGTGCACCCGTTGCCTGGAGAGGGGCTTCTACGTGTTCTACCTCAAGGTCCTGATGCAGGCCCCAGGTTTACATAGAGAGGAGATAGCAAGCTTCCTAGAGGAGACACTAGACTGAAACCTGAAAGGCAAATCCTGGGTTCTTACAGGACAGAGAAGGGCCTCAGGACAGATGCCCACTGGGCTGTCTACCTTTACCAGGCAGGTGGGAGTCTCAGGAAAGGAGCTCTTTAGAGTGCAGAATCCTCAGAAGGCTTCCAAGCTGGTGGGAAACGGGAACTAGCATTGCACAGGATGAGGGGCACTGGCCGTGGAAGGCGACCGTCCCCTCTGTGCAGCTCCCCTGGGGAGGAACAACCCTCAGAAGGCCACTAGCTCTCCTGCCTTGTAGGAAGGCTGCAGAGCCCAGGCTGCGGTCCCTGTCTGTGTACCCCCCTTCTTCCTCTGCATGCTGCCTCGTGGCAAGAACTGGGTGAGCCCTGGGTGCCAGCCAGGGCTGGGCCCAGATGGTGGTTTAGGGCCGAGCACAAGGAGGCTCTTGCCCGAGTGGGTGGGGGGAGGAGCCATGACTAGGGGGGGAGTAGTGTGTGTGTGTGTGTGTGTGTGTGTGTGTGTGTGTGTGTGTTTTCACAGTACATGCATCACCCAGGGCTGTTGAGGGTGGGACCTGAGGAACCCCCTGGGGGATTTATGTTGGTGGGACAGGTGTGTGGGTGTGTGTAGGTAGGCATGACACCAGCAGACACCTGTCCCTTCCTTGTCTGTTGCCTGTCGCCTGCAGGGTGTTGGTGGTGGGAGGAGGGGAGCAGGAAGCTGAGGTTTTGTGAGTCATAATGGGCCCCTGCACCCCACCACCTCCTGCTTAGCAGCAACCTTCCTAGTGTTCACAGCCTTGGTGCTTTCTCCATGGTTCTGGAGGGATGCACGGTCTCCCATGGAGCAGCTGAGTTCCTTTGCTTTCAGGGGACCTGGGAATGGTGGAGTGTTGTGTTGGGCTTAGTGGTTCAGTACCACTGTGTTCACGTGGACCAGGCTGGGCGCATGAGGCCATAGCTCAGCAGGCAGGCCCATTGCACACACAAGTTTTCTGGAACTTGGGCTGAGTAGGGGGATCCATGAGAAGACTTTTTTTTTTTTTTCTTTTTGTTTTTGTTTTTTTGAGACAGGGTTTCTCTGTGTAGCTCCGGCTGTCCTGGAACTCACTCTGTAGAGCAGGCTGGCCTCCAACTCAGAAATCCGCCTGCCTCTGCCTCCCAAGTGCTGGGATTACAGGCGTGCGCCACCACTGCCCGGCGGAGAAGACTTTTTATGTAGAGCACCCACCCATCGCTGTCTGCTTCCGCGTCTTCCACTGGTGGGAGCATCTGCATTGAGGCTGGTTGTGGAAAGGGTGGGGGACACTGTGCCCTGAGGATCTGAAGCCGTATGTGTGAGAGACAAAAATGAGGAGGCCTGTCTTTGTTTGCATACTACAGTGGTTCTCAGCCTGTGGGTTGGGACCCCTGTGGGGTCAGATATCCTGCATATTATATATTCACATTGCAATTCATAACAGTAGTAAAACTACTTATGAAGTAGCAATGAAATAATTGTATGGTTGGGGGTCACCACAACATGAGGAACATGAGGAATATTAAAAGGTCACAATATTAGGAAGGTTAAGAAGCACTGCCGTACCAGGCTTCATCTTCTGCGTATCCGTGAGGAAAGGAAGCCATCCCTCATCCTCACTGCTGCCCTCACTGTGCCTCCTGATTTGGTGGTGTATGGCGAGCCCCAGGCAAGGACCTTCACTCCGCCTACATAGACTGTACTTAGAAGTACTTCCCTTGCTGGCACATACTGAGGGGGCCTGGGAGCTTCAGAGCTCAGAGGGGCAGCATACACTTGCTAAACTCTTTATATGTGGAGACTTGTGTTCTGGGAGGAACCGTCTCTGGGGTACTATGGATAGGTCGCGATTGGATCCATGGTTGGTGTTTCTGCCTCATCATAAGAGGAGCTAAGGCCTGAATTCCCTCACATGGGCCCAGGGCAGACAGGTGACAGATACCCAAATATGTCCTGTATAGCCAGACATGCCCCCAATCTGCATGGCACTTGTTGTCTGGCAGGGGTTGAGGCTAAAGCTGCAGGTTGGCAGTCAAGGAAGATGTTGTGTTAGCTAAAACTCCTCCTCCTCCCTGGAAGGTTCCTGTACTAGGAAAGGTTAGGTCGGATTGGTAGGTGAGAAGATGGGTCTGGGGGCTTCTCTGTCTTCCTTATGGTAGCCTTGGGGTCTGTACCTATCCAATGGCTTATCTAGGCAGAAGTTTGTTTAGAAAAATGTTGGATCTGGGAGCTTAGATTGGTCTGGTGCCAGATGAGAAGGGACTTTTTCCATCCTGGGCCAGTCCTGACAGTATGAGCGTTGGGGTRTATGGGGAACCGTGCTCTGACCACCTGCTCTTGTTCTCAGGGAGTGGGGAAGGCCAGGGCCAGATCCTGCAGCGCTTCCCGGAGAAGGACTGGGAGGACAACCCTTTCCCCCAGGGCATTGAGCTGGTGAGTGTGGAGGTGTAGGTTAAGGGGAAGTCAGGTCCACGTTGGCGTTGGCGGGAACTGACCTGACAGGCAGGGTGTCTTGCTCATGTCACTGTGTCCCTCCTGGGCTTCACCCTAGATGGTGAGGCCAGAGCTGTTATTCCTTTTACCAGGAGGGCTGAGGCTAGGAGGTTAAGGTGTTCCCTAGGTAACTATGAGGTATTTCATAGACCCTGCAACTCCAGGCCCCGACAGTGCAGAYGCTTGAGKACAGGTGGTGGGGTAAGGGGGGATTTTGTTATAGGTGTGGGTGCAGGCACTAACTGCTGATCCCTCTCTGCAGTTTTGCCAGCCCAGTGGGTGGCAGCTATGTCCCGAGAGGAATCCACCAACTTTCTTTGTGGCTGTCCTTACTGACATCAACTCCGAGAGGCACTACTGCGCCTGTTTGACCTTCTGGGAGCCAGTGGAGTCCACACAGGTCAGCGTAAGCTCTGGTGTGCAGCATGTGGAGCTGAGCCTTGGGCCACGGCCAGCTTGCTCTACCTCTGGGGGTATGTTCCTGTTGGGGAAGGGGGTCCGAGTCACCTCTGTCTTCCACTTGGTCTCACGGGATGACTCTGATTAGAGCCAGGAGAATGGGTTTCTGTCGCAGGAAGTAATGTGCATGGAGGATGTCACAGAGAAGGAGGAAGAGGCAGACGGAGGAGGCCAAGCACGGCTGTCATCCACAGCCTCAGCCCAGCCTGGCCAGCTCTTTGCTCCAAAGACTCTGGTTCTGGTGTCTCGACTGGACCATGCCGAAGTGTTCAGGGTGAGGAGGGCCACCATAGCAGCAAGGCAGGGCACAGGGTGTTCTGTCAGCTGTACCACTGTTCCCTATCTGGTTGTTGCAGAATAGCCTTGGTCTCATCTATGCTATCCATGTGGAAGGCCTGAATGTGAGCCTGGAGAATGTGATTGGGAACCTGCTCACATGCACCGTCCCTTTGGCTGGCGGGTCTCAGGTGGGTTTTGGAGACAGCTGGATGTCCATGGGCCTTCCTGGTACAGTCATAGGAGGCGGGGGCAGGGGGTACCCGAGGGGTCCTGATAGTCTGGCTGACTGAGCACACTCAGCCCGAAGCCTTAGATGCTCCTTCTGCTTTTGGTGCCAGTCTTTGCCATCTGTTCTTAGCCCTGTCTACTTACTTGGCTTTGTACCTCTACCTTTGGGCCTGCATTTTCTGTCTCTCTATCCTCTTGATCATTGGGTGTGTTCCTGTCACTGGATGCTGTTGTTCGTGTATCTCTCTGCTTCCTACTCTGTGCCCTGTGTCTAATGGTGTCTCTCTGTCTGTCTGTCCTGTGCAGCTGGACTCTGTTGAGGAAGGAGCGGTATGGATTCTTTGTTTCTTCTGCCCACTCAGGCCCTGCCCCCACCCAGATCAGAGGCAACCACCCCCTTACCTTGAGTTTTCTCTGCAGCGCTGCTCAGCCAACAGAGGCAGGGTGTGACCTTTCCCTCCAGTCATCTAAGCCAGTCCCATCTCAAGATTTGTCAGCTCACCTGGGACCGACTGCTCAGATTTGATCCAATTATACTGCTAAACTCTGGTCATTTTCTTTCTACAGAGAACCATCTCTTTGGGGGCTGGTGACCGGCAGGTCATTCAGACTCCGCTGGTAGACTCACTGCCTGTCAGCCGCTGTAGTGTAGCCCTGCTCTTCCGCCAGCTGGGTGAGACTGCCTGTTATACCCCGCCCCCAAATTCCTGCCCTGGGCCTGGTGGTCAGAGCTGTGGATGCTCCCTGGGTTCTGGAGTAGGGACACAGGCCCTCACCAGGCCTTCTTCTTTCTCCAGGCATCACCAATGTGCTGTCTTTGTTCTGTGCTGCCCTTACTGAGCACAAAGTCCTCTTCTTGTCCAGGAGCTACCAACGCCTAGCAGATGCTTGCAGGGGCCTCTTGGCACTGCTGTTCCCTCTCAGATACAGGTGCTTCTCTGCCTGCCCCTCCCGTCTCCTCCAGGTCCCTCTGCCTACCCCTAATGCCCTATGTCTGGGGCTTACAGTGTCTTCTGGCCTGTTACAGCTTCACATATGTGCCCATCTTGCCGGCACAGCTGCTGGAAGTCCTTAGCACACCGACGCCTTTCATCATCGGGGTCAATGCAGCCTTCCAGGCAGAGACTCAGGAGCTGGTAAGGGCTGTGCCTTGTGTCTGCATCCCTGCCTCGGCTTGCTGCTCTCTCACCGTGTGTTCCCTTTGCTGCACAGCTGGACGTGATTGTTGCTGATCTTGATGGAGGGACAGTGACTGTCCCTGAGTGTGTGCACATTCCACCCCTGCCAGAGCCACTACAAAGCCAGACCCACAATGTTCTGAGCATGGTGAGGGTTGGGGTCAGGGTGGAGATGGAACCTGGGGCTTGTGGGAGCCACCATCTGACAGCCAGGGAACCCTAAGGTCACCATGCAGTTGTCCCTGCTCTCCTCTGCTTCTCCAGGTCCTGGATCCAGAGCTGGAGTTGGCTGACCTTGCCTTTCCACCGGCTACAACATCTGCTTCCTCCCTGAAAATGCAGGTGCGGGTCACTGCTGCTCTGGTATGAGATTGCATTGCCTCTAATGGCTAAGCTGCCAGTGTCACTCAGCTGACCTCAGGCTTCTCTAGACTAGGCAGGAAGAAGCCTGGGAGCAAAGGAGCTGTACAATAGTTAGGTGTGGTGATGGTGTCTGAGTCAGTACAGTGAACCAGTCAAGGGGCTCTGAACAGGAACCGTTTGTTCAACACTTGTAGGACTCAGTTGGCTAAGAAGCATTGTTGGGAGAGGCAAAAGGGGGTGGTAGAGGTGCCTGGGAAGCCTGTCTGGCCGGGAATGGGGATGGAGAGAATGTTTCCTGGGACCTGATACTCACCTGCCTTGACCTGCTCTCCCAGGACAAGGAGCTTCGTGCTGTCTTCTTGCGGCTCTTCGCTCAGCTCCTGCAGGGTTACCGCTGGTGCCTGCACATTGTGCGCATCCACCCGGAACCCGTCATTCGCTTCCATAAGGTAGGCTGCGGGGTTGGGGCTGGAGCTGGCTCCACGAGTCCATGAGGAGCTAACTTCCTGGTGCTCTTCCAGGCAGCATTCTTAGGCCAGCGTGGACTGGTGGAGGATGACTTCCTGATGAAAGTGTTGGAGGGCATGGCCTTTGCAGGCTTTGTATCAGAGCGCGGGGTCCCCTACCGTCCCACAGACCTGTTTGATGAGGTACAGCCTTGCCTTTGCCTGCCTACCTGTCCCTTCCCCAACCCACACAACTGACCTCATCACCCTGCCTCCTGTCCCCTTAGCTGGTGGCTCATGAGGTAGCACGGATGCGAGCAGATGAGAGTCATCCCCACCGCGTCCTGCGTCATGTCCAGGAACTGGCAGAGCAACTTTATAAGAATGTATGGTGGGTGACATGGAGGGTATGCTCCCGCTTTTGTCCTGGCCCACTAGCCAATGTCTGCCTGTGTTCCTCAGGAAAACCCGTACCCAGCTGTGGCGATGCACAAAGTGCAGAGGCCAGGAGAGGCCAGTCACCTACGGCGGACCCACCGGCCGTTCCCCCGGCTAGATGAGGGCACAATTCAGTGGATTGTGGACCAGGCTGCGGCCAAGATGCAGGGCGCACCTCCAGCTGTCAAGGCTGAGCGGAGGACCACGGTGCCTTCAGGGCCCCCCATGAGTATGTAACTTAAAGGGGAAGGCGGGCTGGTTTAGGATGGGGACAGGGACAGGGGTTAAAGTGAACACGTCCTTTCTCTTTAGCGGCCATATTGGAGCGGTGTAGTGGGCCTCATATCAACAGTGCACGCCGCCTGGAGGTGGTGCGGAATTGCATCTCCTATGTGTTCGAAGGGAAAATGCTTGAGGCAAAGAAGGTGAGGCCTGTCAGGTAGAAAGAATTTCTCATCTGGGCTTTGGGCAACAGGTTTCAGGAGACTCAGCTCTTTCTTCTAATGTGGCAGGTTCCGAGTTAGTGCAGTGCCTGGGTGGGTAGGGGGAGGCTCTTCCATCAGAGAGAACAGTGGTACAGTGCATGCACTGTACAGAGTGGACTTGTGTGTGTCAGAAGTTTTTGGAGTGTTTTGTTTTTGTCTGGAGGAAGAGTTCTCAAGGTAGCATCTGTATAGCCCAGGCTGGCCTGCAGCTCACTATATAAGCAGAGCTGGCTTTCCCTTACTGCCTCAGCCTCCTGAAGCTGCGCTACAGGCGTAAGCCGCCGTGCCTGGCTTTATGTTGCTTTAATAATGATCTTGTATGCTGCTGCCGTTCATTGTGTTCATGAACACATTTGAGGTCTTAGGAACATTTGTGTGGTATTGCTGTGGCGCCTCTATCCAGAACACATGTCCACACTTGCTTGGAAGCCTGCACCATGCATGTACCTTGTGTCTCTGTCCTCATGAGCTGTCATTTGTGGAATTGCTGAGTCTGTTGGAAGATTTAGTCTGTATGGGTCAATGAAACCGAGAGCCCGGGCACACCTGAGTTACACTGGCTTTTGTTTGTTCTCTGCTTAGAGCCTGAGCTTGGCTGCCTCCACACTGACTCGGTGAGGCTCTCCCTGTACTGCCTTCTGGCCTACATTTACTCTTGTCTCTGCTTTCAGTTGCTGCCAGCTGTCCTCAGGGCCCTGAAGGGGCGAGCTGCCCGCCGCTGTCTCGCCCACGAGCTACACCTGCACGTGCAGCAGAACCGCGCGGTCCTGGACCATCAGCAGTTTGACTTCGTCGTCCGCATGATGAATTGCTGCCTGCAGGTGATAGTGGCTCACATCTTACCAGTGATGCCACATGAGGGAAGAGGGCGTAGGAGTCTCTTCCATGAGATAGGCTGGGGGAGGTCCATAGTCTGAGGGGGATGGGGAACTGAAGAGAGTTCTTGTTGGGAATGACTTTGAAACCTGAGGCGACAGTTGCAGGTGGCAGTGGTGGGAGATGCTGCCTTGTGGTGGCCAGAGAGGCGGGTTGGGTATGGGTGCTGTCTAGTGGGGTCTCCCGTCACACGCGGCTCTGTCACAGGATTGCACTTCCCTGGATGAGCATGGCATTGCAGCCGCACTGCTGCCTTTGGTCACAGCCTTCTGCAGGGTAAGTGTTGGGAGTGAGGTGGGCTGGGTCTCCTCTCATGAGCTAGGTCTACTGTCCATGAGCTTGGGACCTTTCCAACCTTCTTTCTATAGAAGCTGAGCCCAGGGGTGACACAGTTTGCATACAGCTGTGTCCAGGAGCACGTGGTGTGGAGCACACCACAGTTCTGGGAGGCCATGTTCTATGGGGATGTGCAGACCCATATCCGAGCCCTCTACCTGGAGCCCTCGGATGCTGCGAGCCCTATCCAGGTATGCAGGACATTTTTGGACCTGGGTCGTCTGGGGTAGGTGCCTTGGCCTTGCCTTACTTTTGTGCCATGACAGGAGACTGGGGAGGCACAGTCTCAGGATGATGAACGATCTGCCCTGGATGTGGCTTCAGAGCAGAGGCGCCTATGGCCAACCCTGAGTCGTGAGAAGCAGCAGGAACTGGTACAGAAGGAGGAAAGCACTGTGTTCAGCCAGGCCATCCACTATGCCAACCGCATGAGCTACCTTCTGCTGCCTCTGGATAGCAGCAAGAGCCGGCTGCTGCGGGAACGGGCAGGGTTAGGAGACCTGGAGAGCGCCAGCAACAGCCTGGTCACCAACAGGTGGGTGGGGCTACTGGTGAGGCCTGGGCCAGGGATAAGGCTATGGGGCTGTGGGGGTGCTAGTGCCCACACACCCCTCTCTTGGCACAGCATGGCAGGCAGTGTGGCTGAGAGCTATGACACAGAGAGTGGCTTTGAAGATGCAGAGACATGTGATGTGGCTGGGGCTGTGGTCCGCTTCATCAACCGCTTTGTGGACAAGGTCTGCACAGAGAGTGGGGTCACCAGTGACCACCTCAAAGGGCTGCATGTCATGGTACCAGGTATGGTGGCACTGGTATGGGTGCAGTCCTTAGATGGGTGGCTGTGGGCCCGGGTATGAGACCTGCTCTCCCCTAGACATTGTCCAGATGCACATCGAGACCCTGGAGGCCGTACACCGTGAGAGCAAGAGGCTGCCCCCGATACAGAAGGTGAGCAGTGGCTGACCAGCTGTGCATACAAAGTCTGGGCTGTGTTCTAAGTTTCTGCTCTGTTTCCTGGGTAGCCCAAGCTGCTGAGGCCACGCCTATTGCCTGGTGAGGAGTGTGTCCTCGATGGCCTTCGAGTGTATCTGCTGCCAGATGGGCGTGAGGAGGGTGTAGGAGGCAGTGGAGGGGGCCCTGCTCTGCTTCCAGCGGAGGGTGCTGTCTTCCTTACCACATACCGCGTCATCTTCACGGGGATGCCTACTGACCCCCTGGGTAAGCAAGCCTTTGGACCTTTCTGGGCCTCTCCCAGCTCTTTGGAGGAGATAAGACTTCCCTTTCCCTTCCGTTTCCTCAAAGAGTCAAAGCTCGATGGAACATAAGCCCTGTGTGGGCCTCTCCTACCCACCCAGACCTTCTGTATTTAGTGTCCCGAGACAGTGTAGTACCCTTCTCCTCTTCTCCCTTCCCCTCATGACCTGCTTGGCCTGTTGCAGTGGGGGAGCAGGTAGTAGTCCGCTCCTTCCCCGTGGCTGCGTTGACCAAGGAGAAGCGCGTTAGCGTGCAGACCCCTGTGGACCAGCTTCTGCAGGACGGGCTGCAGCTTCGCTCCTGCACATTCCAGGTGTGTAGACTCTTGCTCACTGCAGCAAGGTTGAGCCCTCTGAGTGGTTTCCTGCCAGGGGGCTGCTGACTTGTGGGTGTCACATTGGCTCTCTGTAATGGGACTTTCTTGGACCCACCAGCAGTGTAAATGAGACATGGAGACTTTTGATATAGTTTAAAGCTTAGGCCTTCTTTTGTTTGAGTAGCCTCCGGCTACTTTAAACTTGACCCAACTAACTAGCCTACCACCTGCCACGGGCCAGCTCTAAGCTTTCCCTGCTCTGTGGCAGTCCATGTCTGTTCCCTCCGTGCCCCCAACATCTTTCTTCTGCTTCATTCTCTCTCCCTAGAAATTCCCCTCCACTTCCTGCCCAGCTATTGGCTGTCAGCTCTTTATTACAACCAGTCAACAGCAAGACAATCTCTCATACAATTCTAGGTTGCCTCTGGGCATAGGGGCTGTCTGACCTTCAAGTATCTGAGCAGGTGTGGAAGAACAAGTATTTACAGGGCCCTTGAGGACATAGAAATGATGATGCCAGGGTCCTTCAGCATTTAGCTCTCTGCTAACAGAATTAACAGTTGGAAATACAGAACCACACCTCACACATGTAAAGAAAAGGTTACCCCAACAGTTCTCTGCTTGCTATCATTTGACCTTTAGAAATAGTGGTCTGTGTTTTTGTTATTATCCCCAGGGCATTAACCTTTGCTGAGACCTCATCAGTTAGCACTGAAATTCACAGTTTATACACATTGGACCTTGAGTTACAGGGACATGATGCCTTTCCTCCAAGCTTACCTGCCTCCCATGTGTGTGCCTTTAGAAGGGAGTCTGTGGGGCTGGAGAGATGGCTCAGTGGTTACGAGCACTGACTGTTCTTCCAGAGGTCCCAGTTCCCAGCATCCACACAAAGATGGCTCCCAACCATCTGTAATGCCACCTTCGGGTGTGTCTGAAGACAGCAATAGTGTACTTATTTGCATGAAATAAATAAATCTTTAAAAAAAATATAAAGGAGCCTGTGAACTGAGTACTGTCTGACTGGGGAGGAGCCTGAGGGCTATTTAGAGCCCTGAGGGTTTTTTTTTTTTTTTTCCCTGACACAGCTGCTGAAAATGGCCTTTGATGAGGAGGTGGGATCTGACAGTGCTGAGCTCTTCCGAAAGCAGCTACACAAGCTTCGATACCCACCAGACATCAGGGCCACCTTTGCATTCACACTTGGCTCAGCTCATACACCTGGCAGGCCGCCGCGGGTCACCAAGGACAAGGGTCCTTCTTTCAGGTATGGAACTGGATCCCAGAGCCAGGGCAGCCAGGTGCTTGCTGTGCCCCTTGTATAATCTTCCTGAGTTCCTGTCTTCTCATCTCTGTTGGACTTTCACACCCCAGAACCCTGTCCCGGAACCTGGTGAAGAATGCTAAAAAGACCATTGGGCGGCAGTATGTTACTCGGAAGAARTATAACCCCCCTGGCTGGGAGCATCGGGGCCAGCCACCCCCTGAGGACCAGGAGGACGAGATCTCAGGTGGGAGCAGAGTCAGGGAGATTGCTGTGCTCTCTGTCAGAGCTGACCCCATGGAGGCTGGGGCCTGGGTGGTCTTTGGGTGATGACTCCCAACTGTACCGTTTGTACAGTGTCAGAGGAGCTGGAGCCCAGCACACTGACCCCGTCCTCAGCCCTGAAGCCCTCTGACCGCATGACCATGAGCAGCCTGGTGGAACGGGCATGTTGCCGTGACTACCAGCGCCTTGGACTAGGTACCCTGAGCAGCAGCCTGAGCCGGGCCAAGTCTGAGCCCTTTCGCATCTCTCCTGTTAATCGCATGTATGCCATATGTCGCAGGTGAGGGCTGGCTAGAACACGCCAGGAAGACTTTGCCAGGACTGACTAGGGTGGTAGGCAGTGCTTGGACACTTCCCCTGCTTGCCGTGGAGCGTGGACAGGAGGCGGGTAGAGAGCGGCTGCAGGTTTGGTGGAGGCTCCCAGATGAGCATAAGGTGCCTTAGGCCTTTAGAGTCTGGGAGCCATGAATTTGCTCCATTGTGCTCACCCTGTCAGCTCTTTTTCCTCCTCTGCGTAAGGCTCTATGGATAGGCATGAAAGGCCTTAGGGCTGTCCTTACAGTACCTCCAACTCCTACAGCTATCCAGGATTGCTGATAGTTCCCCAGAGCATCCAGGACAACGCCCTGCAGCGTGTATCACGCTGCTACCGACAGAACCGCTTCCCTGTGGTCTGCTGGCGCAGTGGGCGCTCCAAGGCTGTGTTGCTACGCTCTGGGGGCCTGCATGGCAAAGGTGTTGTTGGTCTCTTCAAGGCCCAGAATACACCTTCTCCAGGTACTCCTCCTTTGTTCTTCCTATGTCCGCCTACCTTGCCTGTCCAGTCTCTACCTCCTTCAGCTCCGGCTTTTCCTTTCTCAGGCCAGGCCCAGGCTGACTCCAGCAGCCTGGAGCAAGAGAAGTACCTGCAGGCTGTGGTCAGCGCCATGCCACGTTATGCTGACTCATCAGGACGAAACACACTCAGTAGCTTCTCCTCAGCCCACATGGGTGGTCACGGTGAGAGAGTGCTTCTGAATAAATGGTGGCCAAAGAGCAAAGAGTGCTGTGTGGGGCTCTGGCAGAACTGATGCTGGGCTGGCTAGCAGGGGCAGAAGTGGCTTGACGTGGTGTTGGGTGTGGGACAAAGAGAGGGACTCCTCTCCGAGTTCTGGGACAGGGCAGGAATACTGCTCAGACCAGGTGAGTGTCCTGAGGCCCTGTCTCCTCTGACCATAACCCTGACCATTTCCTCACCTTCCGTAAACTAGCACGTCCACCAGTGGCCTCTGGGTCCAACAGATGCTCCATCCACCCCTCACTGTGTTTGCTGATGCCTAAGCCCTTGACCATCCAGACATCATCTTCTCGTCCTTCTTCTGTCCTGTCCCCTTCCAGCTGCCACTGTGCCCATTAGCGGGCCTTCGTAGGCTGTCCTGGCTCTTTGGGGTTTGTCTGCACTGTTCTTGCTGTCCTTGTCATCCCCTATATGTACCTCCATAGCACCTGATCACACTAAAAGAGGCTCCAGGCCCACCTTCCTCCTCTGAGGCAGACAGTTCTCTGCCTGAGGACTGCTCGTCTCAT
>BDUI01002236.1:77966-89905 GCA_002335545.1 Apodemus speciosus | reverse complement strand
TTMTTTTTTTTWWAAATTTATTTATTTATTATATGTGAGTACACTGTAGYTATCTTCAGACACWCSAGAAGAGGGMRTCAGATCTCATTAGGGATGGTTGTAAGCCACCATGTGGTTGCTGGGATTTGAACTCAGGACCTTCGGAAGAGCAGTCAGTGCTCTTAACCACTGAGCCATCTCTCCAGCTCCACAGGCCTGGGTTCTTAACGTCTGTCTGTCTGTCTGTCTGTCTGTCTGTCTTGTGTATCTTGTTCCTATGGTTGATTGTTCTTTCTTGTTTTTTCAAGATAGGGTTTTTCCTGTAGTCCTGGCTGTTTTGTAAATTGCTTCAAACTCACAGAAGTTCATCTGCCTCTGCCTCCTGAGTGCCGAGATTAAAGGCATGTGCCACTACACCAAGTCAGATCTGTTCTTGCTTGGAGCTGTCTGCCCTTCCCTTCTTCTGTACCCACTCTACCCAGGCCTCTTTACTCTCTGTCAAACTGGTGGTTCTCATTGGTATTTACCAGTGCTCTTCAGTGATCTTCATCTCTTATTAACACTTGCTGGCCACTGGTGCTGAGGATGGGCAGCCAGTCTGCTCTCACGGTCACCAAGTGACACCAGTCTGATGGATAGGCCAGGCTGACTGATTGTCATGTTCCTTGAGAATACCTGCTTTTTGTGTGATTAAATATGTGTTACAGTCTGATCTTTCTGCCAGAAATCCTGAGTGGCACCTTCAGGTAGCACCCTCCCCCCAGAATGTGTGAGCTTTCCTTTTCCCTAATGCCTTCTCCAATGCAAATGTTGCTGCCTCTGGTGTTATAAATTCAGGGTGTAGGGCCAATTCTGACCATCCAGTGATGATCTGGAGTTTGGTTCCCTTTAGCTCTGCTTAGATTTTCAGCTAAGTCGGCTGATACTGTCTGCACTCCAAGTTGGCTAACTGCCATCTATAATGTGGGGTTGTCAGAGAAGTCAGGGTGTGGAAGACTGGCCTTGAGCTTGGCCATAGTGATCTCTGCTTTGGGTGGGGTGATGTTTTGCACCATGCCTTTTTCTGTGTCTTCTATGAGGCCTCTGCACAGTCGGGTAAACCTGAAGTGTGACTCAGGCTTCTCCTAGATACTGCCACATTGTCCCAGCCAGTAACTCTGCCTGGTACAGTCCTAGGACTCAGATCTGCTCATGTCCTTGATTAAACTGTCTCCTCACCCCTCCAGTTCTTCTTTCCCCCTCTTCTAGTTGCCTCTAGGTCTCCTCCAAGACTGAGGCTCTCAGGTACCTGTGCTTTGTTCTGGGCAAGGCTACTACATGGTTGTGTGTTGAATATTCATGGAACTGTCTATCAGTCAGACCCTGGCTTGTATAAAGGAAGAGAGTCTAGGAGAGACTTGCAGGCAAGGTTTCTCTGAGTTGAAGAAGAGTCCACTATTCCAGAGCCTGGCCCTTCCCATAGAACCTGTATACCTAGTTGCCCCTGGTGGGGAGGACCCATGCCTGGGCCAGTCAAGGGCCCATCCTGCTTCTGACCCCTGGGAGTGGGGCTTGGTGGGAACCTCTGACAATCCAAGCCTGGAACCAAACTGAGCTTTCTCTCTGCTGTGCCCTCAGTGCCCAGCCCCCGAGCCAGGGTCACCACGCTGTCCAACCCTTTGGCGGCCTCGGCCTCCAGATGGACTGCGTCCCGAGGTACCGTACTGGGGCTCTCCCCTTAACTGGAACTGATGGCCCCCTAGTATGAGTCAAGCTGTCTTGGGCACTAATATCTCCTTCCACACCTAGCACTAACTGCCCCTTTGTGACAGACTAGCACAACTGACTCCTCCTAGCCCTAGTGACTTACCTGCCCAGCACCTGATCCCAATTTAGACACTAACACAGGCCACCCCCATATGCCTCAGCATTTGTGTGTTCCAGCCCTCCTCCCTCTTGTGGCCTGCCGACCACTCTGCCCTGCCTGGAAACTCAGTCCCCTCCCTGGAGGCCAGGCCCAGCCAGCCCCAGGTAAGTGGTGCTCTGACCTCAATCTAGTGCTTACTGGGTGTCTCCTTTGCAGGGAAATGGAGCAGTGTCCGAGCCAGTGGTCGAAGCAGTGGTCTTGGTGCTGACGTGGGCTCCCGACTAGCTGGCAGAGATCTCCTCAGTACTCCCCACACCAACGGAGCTCCACCTGATTCTGGTTTTCTGCGGCCACAGCGTGCAGCCCTCTACATCATTGGTGACAAAGCTCAGCTCAAGGTAACTGGGGTAAAGGTGCAGGGTCGGTGGGGTGCACTGACTAGGCACGGCTCACAGTTTGTCACTGCTCTTCTTCCAGGGCGTGCGCCCAGACCCCTTGCAGCAGTGGGAGCTGGTACCTATTGAAGTATTTGAGGCAAGGCAGGTGAAAGCCAGCTTCAAGAAACTGTTGAAGGCCTGTGTGCCTGGTTGCCCTGCCACTGAGCCCAGCCCAGCCTCCTTTCTGCGCTCCTTGGAGGACTCAGAATGGCTGACCCAGGTCTCTGCACTGCCTCTGCCTCTGGGTGCTAGGTCTCTCTAGGTCTGGGCTTGCTTGTTTGACATCTTGGGCATGAGGAGGGGGAGGGGAGGCAGCTAGTGGTCAGGGCCAGTCAGCTGTGTTCAGGGAGCTTGGTGTCCAGTGTAAAATCACACTGGCTTGCGGGACAGGGCGCTCTGCTGCTTTGCCCATTGTGCAGAATGGAAGTAGGTGGTTGTTGTCCTTGGTGCCGGGTGAGAACTGGACTGCTGAGGGATGAGACTGCTGCCACCTGAAGGGCAAGGCTTAACTGTGAGACACTCAGYGTAGCACCGGCTGACCTAGAACTTGTGCGATTACAGGCATCCACTGCCACACCCAGCAAAGGACAGGGAATCTGAATCTGTCTTCCTTGTCATGGGTGTTTTGGGAGGGGTGGGCAGGCTGGAGGAACAATGTAAGCACGACCAGAGCAGAGCAGAATGGGTCCGACCAGTGCTGTAGATAGCCCTGGCCTTCCAAGGCATCTGTGGACATGGGAGCCTCGGGCCCGATTGGCTGAGGTGTCCAGAGGTTGCCTGTCTGTGCAGATTCACAAGCTGCTGCAGATCTCGGTGCTGGTGGTGGAGCTGCTCGACTCCGGCTCCTCTGTCCTGGTGAGCCTGGAGGATGGCTGGGACATCACCACTCAGGTGTGTGCAGGTGAACGGAAGGGGGAGGGGACGGTCCTCAGATGTCCCCCTGACATCTGCTGGTTGGTGCTGGCAGGTGGTATCTTTGGTGCAGCTGCTCTCAGACCCCTTCTACCGCACTCTGGAAGGCTTCCGCCTGCTAGTGGAAAAGGAGTGGCTGTCCTTTGGCCATCGTTTCAGCCATCGTGGGGCCCACACCCTGGCTGGGCAGAGCAGTGGCTTCACACCCGTTTTCCTGCAGTTCCTGGACTGTGTACACCAGGTGGGTAGATTTCCATGTAGGTAGACTTGAGCTGTGCTTCCCTCACCTGACCTCTGACCCCCGACTTCTTACAGGTCCATTTGCAGTTCCCCATGGAGTTTGAGTTCAGTCAGTTCTACCTCAAGTTCCTTGGTTACCACCACACATCCCGCCGTTTCCGGACCTTCTTGCTGGACTCTGATTATGAGCGTATTGAGCTGGGTATGTAGGGAAGAAGGAAATCTGGGATAACTGTCTGGGACAGAGGGGCCTAAGCTCAGTGCTGCTCTTGTGTAGGGCTGCTGTACGAGGAGAAGGGTGAACGCAGGGGCCAGCTGGCATGCAAGTCAGTGTGGGAGTATGTAGACCGGCTAAGCAAGAGGACCCCCATGTTCTACAACTACACATATGCGCCCGAGGACACGGAGGTGAGTGGGGCCTGGCTGGGGCAGCAGCTCCCGCATGGCCCGGCCTCTGAACATAGGCTTGCTTGCTCCAGGTGCTGCGACCCTACAGCAACGTGTCCAATCTGAAGGTGTGGGATTTCTACACTGAGGAGACGCTGGCTGAGGGGCCCCCTTATGACTGGGAGCTGGCCCAGGGCCCCCCTGAGCCTCCAGAAGAGGAGCGTCCTGATGGAGGTGCTCCCCAGAGCAGGCGTCGTGTGGTGTGGCCGTGCTACGACAGCCGCCCTCGAGTCCAGCCTGATGCCATCTCACGTCTGCTGGAGGTGTGTGCTGTCCCAGACAACAGGGGACTGCCTGTGCATGTGTGTGTGTCTCAGTAGTTACCCATGAGCACCAGGGTGGCTCTGCCTTCGCCCACCATGTGAACGGCTTACACACATGGGATAGCTGTGGTTCTTAGGTCTCTGTTTCATGCTAATAGATATTTACAGATAACGATAAGAAAGCATTTGTCAAAAACTCTTAAGACTTGGGGACTGGTTTTACTTTTGGCATATGTTTATCCCGTTACTTCATATATTAGTCAAATTTAGCACTGTGAGGAAATATTAGAGATAGGTTCGTTGACAAGGTAGAGAAATTTATTTAGCTTACAGTTCTGGGCTCAAGGGAATGTGCTCAGTTCTAGGAAGTGTCTGGCTGGGTCACATCATGGCATTCTTCCAAGAAATGTTTTCAACCTTTCCAAGATGCCTTCCCTACAACCCAAGGGCCTTCCTTCCACCAGACCCCACCTCTTAAAGATCCATCACTTCCTACCTGGTTCTGCTCCTCAGGGCACATCTATACTGCAGTGCCTGGCTGTCAGTGCAGGCAGGTTTTCCCAGGAGCTGCTTACTCCACCTCTGCTCGGTTGTCTGTCAGGCCTGCCTTAAAGTGGGCAGGAGCTCTCTAGGTTCCAGCCCTGGAGTTTAAAGAGTCACTTTTGCCTCCGACTTGCCATCTTTTCTGGCTGTATCTGCTCAGGAATCAGACTTAAACAAGGGCAGAGATCCCTTGAAAGAAAAAAACGGTCAAATGAGCTGTGGTAGTTGGTGTGCGGTAGCTGAGGCAGTGTACAGGATGACAGATCCTGTCTGTGCCGTGGCCGCCCATCAAAGGGGCTGAGCAGTCAGAGGTCTGGGCCTCGGGTCCTAAGTAAGAAGAGGTTTGCACTCCCCTTGCTGGCTGTGTTCCCTTCAAGATTCTCTGAGCATCGCCTCGCGTCCTCGTGCAAAGTGGAATGTTGATTTTTTGCTCCCAAGTGAGGTAGTGAACGTGAAATATGTTTTGATGATCCAGCATAGGGCCTGTCCCGAACGAAGGGTTTGTTTATCACTCCATTGACTGCATGTGTGACTGTGTGTGGGTGGCTTTGTACAGGGAATGATAGTATGGAAATCAGAGGAGTTGTTTTGATCTGATCTTACTGGAAGCCTCTTAGTTTTCCTATGGCATAAATATGCATAGTTTTTTATTTTTTTATTTTATTTTATTTTTTAAGAAGTTAAGGAATGAGAGAAAGGCTTTCTCTTTCTGCTTCGCTTTGCTTTGCCAGCACTGAATTGCACTCAGGGCCCTATGTATACTATGCAGGTACTCTGCCACTGAGCTAGAGCTGGAACTCAGTAACTTTTTTATTATTATTATTTTGAGACAAGATCTAAGTTGTCCTAGCCGGCTACAACTTGAGATCCTCCTGCCTCAGCCTCTCCAGTAGTTGGGAGTACATACTCACAGTCTGGCCTCTAATTTCTTTTTTCTTTGTATATGTAGTCTAATACCAGTTCCTTTTAGTCTGAAAGACTTAAATTTCTTGAAATACAGATCTGCTAGTCACACCTTGCTTCAAGCTTTTGTTTTATTATGTCTGAAGATGCCCCACCCCTCTGTGTTGGTGCTGTAAATGAGTGAGTCAGTCCAGGACCTTGTGTGTACGTACAAGTACACACTGAGCCATGACCTCTGCCCACCTGCCCACCTGCCTGCTGCATCTTTAAGGTTTTTGTTTTTGTTTTTGTTTTGGTGTGTGTGTGTGGTGGGGCAGGGTCTCACTCTAGCCCAAGTTAATATGGAACTAACATTTTTTCTCAGGCTGGCTTCCAACTCAGTAATCTTTCTGTTTCAGCCTTCTAGTTAAATGCATATGCCATTGTGTCCAGCTATTGTTCTTTGAGACACGTCTCATGTAGTTAAGCAGGGCCTTGAGCTCCTTCCTGATACTTTGGCTTCAACCTTCCAAGTTTTTGGATTACATTTGTAAACTACCATGCCCAGCTCTCACTTGTTTAAGAGAAGGTGTTGCTGTGTTTCCCTAGGCTGGCCTAGAACTGCTAGTCTCAAGGGATCCTTCTATTTTAGCCTGCTAGGTAGGTAGAGCAGCACAGGAAACACAGTGCCTGGTTTTGCCCACCTGCCTCTCTTTTTACGTGTTTAGTGGTGCTGGATATTAAATCCAGCTTATGGCATGGGAAGCAAGTGCTGTCTCGACACTGAGCTATACCACACTTAGATGTGACTACACTGTTATTGCTTTTAAAGGGTATTTTCTTGGAATATAGAATTCAGATGTGGTGAGTCTTTCAATTCAAGCCCCACACTGAACCCCCACTGAGAGAATACTGATTAAACCCACACATTACATTCAGTTTTAAGGTATCATTACATTGTTTTCTGGCTTGCAGTATGTTCACCAAAATCAGTGCTCATTCATATCCTTATGAACTATATAATGCCATCTTTTATTTTTATCTTCTGATATAATGTAGCCCTTGTTGGCCTGTAACTCATAAAGACTGGCCTGCATCTGCCTCCTGAGTGCTGGGATTAAAGAACTGTACCACCCCTGGTCTGGATATATTTAAACATGTTTTAGATTACATTTACTTATTTAGTGTGTCTGTGCATGTGTGTGGGTAGATGTTCAGAGGTCAGCTTTTAGGAGCCAGTTCTCTCCTTCTGTCATGTAGGTTCTAAGGATTGTACTTCAGTTGACAGGCTTGGTGACAAGCTGTTACTGACTAAACCAGTATGCCCACTCAGTCTGGATTTTTTTGTTTTAAAATATTTTTAAATTAAAAAAAAATCTTTATGTGTATGTATGTTTTGCCTACATGTATATAATATGTACTGCCTGGGACCTACAGGTCAGAAAAGGGTGTTGAATCCCCAGGATCTACAGATAGATGTGATCACCATATAGCTGCTGGGCATCAAACTCAGCTCCTCTGCAGAAGCAAGTGCTGTGACTGCTGAGCTATCTTTCCAGCCTCTGGATGACCTTTTGCTCACCAATTGTTCCCAGGAGCTGCAGCGATTAGAGACAGAGCTAGGTCGACCTTCTGAACGCTGGAAAGACACCTGGGACCGGGTGAAGGCTGCTCAGCGCCTTGAAGGCCGGCAAGATGGCCGTGTGAGTGGGTGGGATGGTCAGCTGGGCTGAGGAGTACCTGCTATGTGTGTTGCCAGGAGATGGAGGTTAATCAGCCTTGATATTCCATTCTGCTTTTTGCAGGGTACCCCTAGCTCACTACTGGTGTCAACTGTGCCCCACCACCGCCGCTCTCTAGGTGTCTATCTACAGGAGGGGCCTGTGGGCTCTACTCTTAGCCTCAGCCTGGACAGTGACCAGAGCAGTGGCTCAACCACATCCAGCTCTCGTCAGGCTGCCCGGCGGAGCACCAGCACCCTGTACAGCCAATTCCAGACAGCTGAGAGTGAGAACAGGTATGAGAGGCACACCCCACTGCGACTTCTGGATTAGACTTGGGACCCATGCATGACTCTCAAATGGGGTTAGGTTCTTTGAGGAGTTAAGTATTTTCTGTAGGTAAAAGGACTTGTAGAAGCTATAACACTTGCCTAAGCATAGGTCAGCATCAAAAGAGGTTTGGGCTGTAGACCTGGTAACTGTAGCAGATCTGAAATGGAGCCAGGGGCACCCATAAGACAGTCAGTGGATGAAACTGGGGCCGGACAGAATCCATCCTCCCTGAGCCTTGAGGGGCCATTTCACTCTGCTTGCCTGCACAGGTTTGACTGTTAAGTCTCTCTTCCTCTTTAGGGTGTCCGTGTCACATGGGACTACCTCCCAGATATGGTGTTTGGGACCCAGTGTCTGTTACATGATGACTATAGAGGGACTGACCCTTCATCTAATTTCTAGAGGTGGACCTCCACCTAATAGCTAACCTGGCCCTGATTCTGGTTCCAATGCAGGTCCTATGAGGGCACCCTGTATAAGAAGGGGGCCTTCATGAAGCCCTGGAAAGCCCGTTGGTTTGTCCTAGACAAGACCAAGCACCAGGTGAGTGGTGGGACAGGGACAAGGGAAGAGAAGACAGGCCTGTCTTGACTCTGCGCATCCTCTCATCCTCACCCCAGCTGCGTTACTATGACCACCGAGTGGACACAGAATGCAAGGGTGTCATTGACCTGGCAGAGGTGGAAGCTGTGGCACCTGGCACACCCACTATAGGTGCCCCTAAGACTGTGGATGAGAAGGCCTTCTTTGATGTGAGCCTCTGTCAAGGGGTGGGGAACACCTGGGGCCAGGGGCTTGGAGTTGTAGGGGCATGGAGTCAGTAACCCACTCTTCCCAGGTGAAGACAACACGTCGCGTTTACAACTTCTGTGCCCAGGATGTGCCCTCAGCCCAGCAGTGGGTGGACCGGATCCAGAGCTGCCTGTCGGATGCCTGACCCCTCCCGGCCCTGCCCGGGCTGCTCTGCTTCCAGTCTACAGACCACTAGGGGTGGGCAGGGCCGCCCCGGCCATGTTTACAGCCCCGGCCCTCGACAGTATTTGAGGCCCTGAGCCCCCCAGCACTTGTGTGTACAGCCCCCGCCCCGCCCCGCCCCGCCCCGCCCCACCTGGCCAGCTTAACTTATTGTGGTGTCATGGCTGAGCCGTAGGGACGCGGCCATGGTCCAGCCCTGCCTGGGCTTGTAAATAGTCCACCCCACCTGGCCCGTCAGCGTGCTGGCCCTGGCCGGCCGGCTGTGCTACGTTGTTTCTAGAACAGAGTCTATAAAAGAGAACTAACGACATACTTGTGTGCCTGCATCAGCAGTGTGAGTGTGGGTCTGCCCAGAGTGGCTCCTTTGTCTCAACCCGGGGTCTTCTGAGTGCGTAGCGGGTTGCTATCTTTTTGTGTATACCTTTTCTGGAGCCTGAGCCCATCTTCTTCCAAGATTGCTGGCCATGAGCAGCTTTGCACAGGAAGGGGACTTGCTGCAACAAAGGAAGGACTTTTTAAGTCCTTGCTTAGCACTTGGATACTCAACTTCCCTGGGCCTCCACGCCAGAGAAAGCCCCGTTTTTCCTACCAGATAGCTCTGGAGCATCGATTCAGTCAAGGATGCCGCGGGGTGTGTAGACAGGCTGGAAGACCTTGGGAAATTGTTGTGAATGCAAAGGACAAAGGTCACAGACCCTGGACAGAAAGTAGCACGGGCTCTTAGGGAAAAGGTCCTCAAGCAAGGAAACTGGGAGGGGGAGTGTGGCTTTGCGAAGGGGCAGCACCCTTAGTGGTCATGGGTCTTAGACCTCCTATAACAGCGCCCCCCCCCACACACACTTTCTATACCACCGCCTCCTCCTCCCCCCCACCCCCCCACCCCAGGTTACTCTGGAGGTCCCTGATATCCCATCTCAGGGCGCTGTGATTCCTTGTGATTCCTCACCAGGCCTAGACTTCGTTGTCTGTGTGAAGAATTCCGCTGTGATTCCTTACCAGGCCTAGACTTCGTTGTCTGTGTGCTTGTAGTCAGGGTTGGGGCAGAGAGGGATGAGTGCTGCAGCCAGGGTGGCTGCTGGTGTTGAGGGCTAGCCCCTGGAATCTGAGCCCTTCCTGGCTCTTTAAGGTGGAGGGTGAGCAGCAGCAGCAGGTACAAAAGGGGCAGATCCAGAGAAGGTGCCAGAGGGGTGACGTGTGTGGTGGGAGGTGACTGTGAACCTCTGTTGCTCTACCTTCATGACTTCTGATCCCCACAACTGGACATGGGATAACCTTAGATCTTTCCTGAAGTATGATTCAGGAAACCCATCAAACCCATCAGGACAGACTCTGGGGAGGAGAGCCCTGCCCTCCACATTTCAGTGTTGAGTCAAGAGCTGGGGAAGCAGATGAGGCATCTTACTGAGAAAAAAGGTGAGTGCTGGCAGAGGCTAAGGGCAGAGCCACAGGACCTAATGAAGGAGGCGGAGGAGCTGCTGGAGGGAGGGCTGTGACCCTTGGGGCTGACTCACTTCCAGAGGGACACGCCTCTTGTACACTTCCCAGGATGGGCCCTGGGGTTGGGTGGGGCAAGCCTTCACAAAATGGGCATCATGGGTTTGACTGTTAAGGTAGAGCTGTTCACTTCTGTTTCAGCATGAGCCCCAACTACTGACAATGAGCTTTGGGATAGCAAAGATGTCTACACAGGCTGGGCTGGGCATCTGCAGCCTAACAATAACACACACTTTTCAGTAAGAATGATACTTTTTATTGGGGGTTGGACGCCCTGTCAGAAGGTTAGAACATTTAAAAAAAAAAAAAAAAAGACAACAGTTTTAGACTCTTCCTGGACAGTATGGGCCCGCCCTGTCTCTAAGCCGCTCGTGTTCCTCTGTCTGCTCTTACATGGCTGATGCAGCTCCAGCACCCACCCAAGTGTGCCTGTCTGCCCTGCTGAGCACAGAGACAACTCCATCAGGTCCAGAGGGTCTTTTGTTTTTAAGGCAGTCAAAATTTGTAGCCTGATTCAATGCCAGCTCCCAGGAGCCTCTGGGCAGCTAGAACTGGGGTTTGACCTCATGTGGCCAAACTAGTGCCAGACCCCCATGTATTATTACTATTAGTGGGGATCAGGTCTCTCCAACTCAGGCCTTTACGTATGCCCTGAGCCAAGAGAGGCCCTGTACTGTAGCTGGGTACAAAGTGCAAAAATCCGCTTTTCCTCCATGCGTTAAAAACACAGATGAAACCAGAGCCTGGCGATCTCACCCTTCCTGCCCTCTGATGGCGCTGGCACCTTAGGGTCCTGTTCCCTCCCCAGCTCCTGCAGGGAGAAGCTGCACGTCAGGGACCTCTTTGCCATACCAAGACCTGGACTGGGGAGTGGCCAGGTATGTCCTGTCCTCCAGCGGGACCAAGGGCAGGCAGGAGAGACATGGGCTGGGTCACCAACTGGTTCCACTGCCAGCTTTACCAAATGCAGCATTTATTTTAAAGTTAAATTAAAAAAAAATTGCATCACCAGGTCGTTCTCTTGATTAAGGAAGCAGCCTGACCAGGGCGGCCGTAGCTGGGTGGCAGCAGTTACACAGGACCGTTTAAGGCAGCTCCTTCTGGCAGGGCATCTGGTTTCCTGCACAAATGGGGGAAGAGGCAGAATTGCAGCGTGTGAGCTTCTGGGGTTCATCCAATCCCACCCTACCCTCTTCAGCCAATCTACTCACCTGTCCTTTGTCATTGTCCCCAGGGTGGCAACTATGGCCGGGGCTGCTGTGGTTACTGCCATGATCGGTCCTGGGGGGACTGCAGTAGCCACTGAGGAAGAGACCACTATGGTGGCTGTGGGAGAGCCTGCCTTGCTTGGTGCTATGGTAGCCACGGCAGGACTGGTGGTCACTTCTGCAGGTGCAGGGCAGGCAGGGGCTAACACGGTACTGTCAGGACCCTCAGCCCTGTGTGGCAGATAGGCTCCAGTTACGGGTGCCCCTACCTCGCTGCTGCCTGTTTCAGATGCCCAACCACCAGCAAAGTGGCTTGATCCAGCAAAGAGCCTAGAAGTGATGCACACAGCTGTCTGCTTCTATGTTCTGCGGGGTTACTTAGGAGCTACAGATGGCTTTGTAGTCCTGAGTCCCAGACACTGGGACAAGCTACACGACTGCCGGGACCTCAGTCCTTCCCATAAGCAGCCCTCAAATCCTGACAGCTGTAGCTTCATCTACTGACGGCCCCAGTGTTGCTGCTTAAATTTAACTTCACCCTTATGCTAGCTAAGGGGTCGCTGAGGGCCAGGCATGGTGGTACATGCCTTTAATCATGCACTTAGGAGACATAGGCAGGCAGGTTTGAGTTTGAGGCCAGCCTGACCTACATAGAGAGT
>BDUI01002236.1:63280-76901 GCA_002335545.1 Apodemus speciosus | reverse complement strand
GGGGGGTTGTTTTTTGTTCTTTAAACAAGAGGAGACTTCTCTTCAAATCGTTAGTGAAAAATGGGCCCGGAACAGCAGAGTGTCAGAAAAAGTAAAAACTGTGACCAAACTTACTTTTTAAATGGAGCTTGGCACACAGGAGGTTCTGGGCTCCAGCAGGAAAGTCTAAGACGAGAACATTAGCTAAGGTGTGGACTAACGGGCTCCGTGTGCTTTCCTCGACCCCCAGACGCCTTCCCGGGCCCTCTAAATTTAAAACGATGGATACAAATGTTACTATGGAATAAAACCAAACTAAAGCAAGCAAGCAAGTAACCAAACAAAACCCAAAAAATACGGGCTGTCCATAGGAACTGGACATACCGTGGAGGTAGTGTATTTTTTTATACGTGTTTTGAAAAGATCACCAATTATATCCATTTCTACAATTTAACTTTGAATATATTATTTGAAAATAATCTTGCATATTTTGTTTTGAGCCAGGCTGGGCAGGACACCAGTGGTCTTCCGGCCTCTGCTCCTGAATTGCTGGGTCTACAGGTGCACAGTGGCCAGCCAGCTAAACCGATATCCTGTTTAACTGTAAATTTACCCTGTGACTTCTGACTTTTAGGTTACCCTGTTGCATAGAAACAGGCTCCCCCACTAAAACCCCTCCTGCTTGAACACAGCACAGAAATGTGCCCAGAGAGGGTTACGTTTGTGCTGGATATTGAAAAATGAGAGGTTTGGCAAGCGAATAGATGTCTGCTCTTCCGGAAAGGCTGACGGCCCCTTCCAGATGAACTCTGGGTTTGTGTTTTGCTCAACCATCAGAAGGATACTGATCCAGGGCACTCCTGCCCCAACAGGACTTGAGCCTGTGTCAAAAGCAGGGCAGAGGCCTGATCACAACCTGGGCCTGACCTGGGAAACAGGAATGGTCAACCTTCCTTAGGACTACAGTTTACAAGCAGTGTCAAGCCCCTGCCCAGGCCTGCAGCTCCTGGATCAAAGGGACCGTAAAGGGCAGTTTGGGAATCTGACACTTTGTAACCGCTGCATGAAACAATTGTAAGCAATTTTTCTCCTCAGGATTAGCTTTGAACCTGGGATCCCTGAGTGGGACCCAGCAGGAGTGAACCAGAGAAGTTACTAGGTTAACAACTTATTTAGGAGAAGAAGAAGAAAAACCAAACCAAACCAAATCAAAAAACCAGGGGGAAGTAACTTTACAAAGGTCACACTCTGGCTTGTTAGCTTTGGCCAAAGCTCCCACAGGGTGGGGGTGGAGGTGGGGTGATGGAGAGGAGCTAGCGCAGAGGAAATGGCAGGGATGACATGCAGGACTGGAAGGGCACGGGGGGGGGGGGAGTGGGAGGGGCTATATAAGGACTGAGGGCCTTCATACCCAAGGCTAGCCTACTCTAATTTAGCCTAACCACAAGTAGCAAATGGATCCTGCAGAACAAAGATAGCTAGTTCTGTCCCAGGGAGGGTCCTCAGATGAGATGCAGGCCGGCCGGCAGGCAGGGAGGTGTAAAGGCGGAGTAGAGCTTGGCAGTGGCTCGGCCATCTAGCAGGTTTTAAGAATGGCTTTGTAAAGGGTTTACTTTGCCATTTTTCTGTGGGGTCAAAGTATTTCTCTAGGATTTAGGAAAAGAGGATGAAGGTTTTACAAATCTCCTAAACTCTTAAGACAGGCTGTTAGTTGGATATGGTGGTCTTCCTCGGTTATCTGATCACTAAAGAGATGGAGGCAGGAGAGCTGTGAATTGCGGCCATTCTCTGTAACACAGCAGGATTCAAAGAAGCCTGTGTACTCTCAACTCAAGGAGCGCCAGTCGAGGCTTTTCCTCGTAATTTTATCACATCTCAGTAACCATGTGAACCCTTCTAAGTCCTGGCTCTACTTTTTTGCTTTTCTACAAATCTTTTAGATGCATAGTGTTGCTGGCTTTAGAGGCGATACCCTGCCTAGGGTTCCTAGAACACAGAGCCAGGGCCTCAGTGAGCTTTGGACATGAGCAGCCAGGGGCTGTGGGTAGAGTCTGAGACGTCGAGTTCCAGCTGCAAGCAGCAGTTCTGTGGTCTGTGACCCTTTACAGTTATGTTCATCACAGTACCAACGTTCCAGTTGTGAAGTACCAACGAAAATAATTTACGATTGGGATCACCACAGCATGAGAAAGGGTCCCACAATAGGAAGGGTGGGAACCACTGTGTTACACCAACTGGTTTCCAGCTGGTTGATCTCCCCGCTTAGCTGAGGAAAACACTGAAGTCCCAGTATCAGAGGACCCTCCAGAAGCACACAAGTGGGCAGGGCCTGCCCTGTTTGTTAGGAGGAGTAGGTAGGGCTGGTAGAACCGACAGGTAGGCCTGATTGCATGATGGTGAACTTGTGCTAGACAGTCTGTCTAGTGCCTACTGGGTCAAGAACAACCAGGTGTCGGGTACRTCCCAGACTTGGAAGTGTAGGCAGAGACAAGACCAGAAAGCCCACAGATGATATCATTCAAGAGTAGATGCAAAATCCAAAATAAGAAATAAATGAAAAAAACCAAACCCACATGGGCCTATGGTCAAGAGCCTTACAAGATCAGTACCTTGTCTCCTGGTAGCATCCAGCCCTGAGACTTCCTCTCCTGCACCTAGGTGGAGAGCCTGCCTCAGGGCCTTGGTACCAGCTGCAAGCCATTTCCAGYATCCTGTATCCAGAGGCAACTCCTTATGCTCCTAAGCCTCACCACCTGCTCTCCCACCCCTGTATGCCAGGAGGCTGTCAGCGCCCTGGTGGACACTCGACCACTCAAAATAGAAAACGCTTGCTGGAGTGGCTGGCCTCTTTGCAGGGAGGATACTTCAGACACCTCAAGGGAACTTTAGCTTGTCTACCTGGCGAGTTGCTTCTACTTCCTAGGCATGGCTCAGAATATAGACCCGGTCCCTAACCCTGAGATGCATTGTGTCCTACTGTGAGYGTGCAGGGCACTGACTGGAATCCACAAGTGCCCTACCACAAAGGGCACAGCATAAAGTGGGGCAACAGGAGAGGGCTGGCCAGAGTCATAAGCTTGCCCTGTAGACAGTAAGGGCAACAGGCCTTCCCTCCACTGTCTGGGACAACCCTAGACACCAAGGAGGTTAGCCAGTCCCAGAGCCTGAAAACCAGGTACTCTCTGTACTGGCCTCTAGTGGAGACTGCCCTTCCACGTTTCTGGGGAGCTCTTGAGACACCCAGGTTCTGTCTTCTACTCTGAAACATTACCCTGTTGTCTAAGAAGTCCAGCCCTCTAGTCATCCTTCCTCTTAGGAAAGAGGCACTGTTTTTTTCTAGAGACAGCTTCACGGGATCATTAGCCATGGGGCAGCAGCAAGGAATTCCAGTCTGACCTCCACTTGTTCTCAGGGAGCTGAAATCTGGCCACTGAGCCCTGTTCTCAGTGGTTACAAGGCCAGTGACCTGTGGGCCTCAGCTCAGAAGCCATGCAATGTTCACTGCCCCCCCCCCCCAGGAAAACTGCCATTCCCTTCACACCTGCCAACAGCAGCCTCCACTGTCCTGGGTGGCGGGGAGGCCTTTCCAGTGTGGCCTGTGCACACAGCGTCCACAGCACCTGCTGCCTTCTCATCATCTTCGCTGTCAGATCCCCCAGAGGAGCTGCTGTCAGAGGCTACCAATGGGGCCTTCCTAGTGACACACACATTCCAGGCACAAGGTGAGGTAGGACCAACTGCAAAAGAAGAAACCCTGCGGTACTTATGAGGGCAGTGGGGCTGTGGCCTCGGGGACCCCAGGTTTGCAGGAGTCAGTGTGAGATGAGAGGCATAAACAGCTCATGTTGGCTTCCTGAGTGTTAGACATGTGTGTCTGCATGTTCGCAGGAACCACGTGAACTGCTGTGCACCTTCCGTGTGATTGCCCCACTGCTCCATAAGATAGGATGTGTGTGTGTGTGTGCTCTTCTCAGAGGAGGAAACCTGGGCTCAGAGAAGCCACTTTAAACCTAATGCCCAAGAAAGATGTCAGGAGTGTTCTTACCCAGTCCAGTTGCGTGGGAAGGAGATGGAGGTCAAGGACTTTCTGATCAAGTCCCACATTGGCTTCCCATCAGGGACGCATCTACATAACAGTGTGACTCAAGCATGCAGGTGGGTTGTAAAGTACAGGCCTGGGCCATGGAGCCTGATTGGACCTGGCTCTGAGGGCACCCTAAAGGGCATGTTGTCCTGCCTGTACCTCTAAAGCTGGAGGACTCTAAAGCTCTTCTTGATTGTACAGGGAACAATTCGTGATAACTCCACTCACAAGTATGTAAGGATCCCAACACCACAAAGACACAGCCACACCTGGGCCATGGCCACTTCCTGCCTTGCATCAGACCTGCAAACTAGTCAAGGCAGGCGTCTGAGCTGCTGCTACTCACAGGCTTTCTCTGGGCCCGGACTCTGGCCACCCTCGGCATTGCTGTGGTCCGTGTCCACAGGAGAGCTGCACCGGGGGCCTGTCTCAGAGCTAGAAAAGACGACGAGGACATGCTGAGCCCACTGGGCAGCACTGGTCCTGACACCCAACAGGCATGATTCCATTTCTGATGTTTGTTACCAGCAGAAAGGCTGGAAGTCGGTGAATTTGGCCCAGCCTTTCTCCTCTGCAACTGAAGGACCAGCAGCCCATGCACTAGAACCTACATCCCTCGCAGCTCCTGGGGCCACAGACAGCGGGTTCACTGGCTCATCAAACACTGCTGTCCATGTAGTACCTGCCAGAGGAGATGCAGCAGTCAGGAGTAGGCAGGCCTAGTGTGTGACAGGCAAGGAGAAGCAGCACTCATGGAGAGATGGGTAGAGGGGTCATCAGAACTGAAGCGGAATGCAAGAAACCCCAGAAGAGCTCTCTGTCTCAAGTGTCAGAGATGGCAGGACTCCCCAGTAGTACCTACTGGTGCTTTGCAAAGGGTAATACGGCCTCAACCCTGGGACACTTGGGTATAAGGGCCTCTATAAATTACCTGGAAAGGGTCCCGTAAATTACTACTGAAAGAGTGCAGAGCGCGTGTGTGGGCATCAGTCCTTGCTGCTGTGGTGCCTCCTGAGATACCTGTAAAGTCTGTCTGTCCTCCAGCAAGGCTGATGGTACAAAGTAGGTGCCATCTCACCTGTCCCAACCCAGGCCATAGCAGGCACTCTGCTCTCTTTGATGTCAGCATGGGTGGCCTGTACCATAGGTGTTCCTGCCCTTGCAGCTTCCTGTCAGCCCTAGCTAAGGTGTCGGCAACTCCTAAGAGAAAGCTGGCTTCCTGCCCGTGTCCTGAGTATCTAAGCACCCAGAGCAGATAAAGGGGGCTCTAAGAGGGAGTAAATGGGTAGGTGCTCCTGAGTACATCTGAGAGATGGCAAACAGGTTACATGGGGTTTCCCTTCCCTAGCAAGGACAAGGATTGCAGCTGTGCAAGTGCAGGTGCATGCAGGTCCCACAGCAGAAGCGAGTGAGAGCACTGGGCTCTTGACTCAGTGCAGAGCAGAGCCCACGGTGGTCAGACCTCCCAGAACACTTCATGAAACCATGTGTAGATGGGGAACTAGGTCATCAACTGCTGGAAAAACAGTGGCTCCAAAGGGGGTCCCTCAGCTAAGTCACCACACCCTGCCCTCAGCACCCATGCCCCTTGTACGGTCTTCAGGTACTACCTGCTGAATCACTCTCTGAGTGAGGACCTTCTTTCTGTGTAGGAGATGGAGGAGTGGCCAGTCCAGGCACATTCCTAGCTACTCCTGAGCCAGTCTTCCTGTCCTGTCCTCCATGTTCCAAGGCATTCTTTGAGTAATTATCTGAGACATGAGGAGCTCCAAACCTGGGCAGACATAAAGGTAGCAGATGTTTGGTGAGCCTTGGTTAGATGCCCAAGATGCTGGAGAACCTGTGATGCTCAGGAATGGGGACCAAGGTTGGTACAGGGTGTCTAGAATAAGCACTACTTGACTCCCAGTTTCTGCTCTGGTCTCTGCAAGAAGGGCCGCTGCCCCTCCAGGTGTCTGAGCACTTTATCAGTGGCTGGATGTCCAGTGCTTAGTCCTGTGCCTGCTCCCCACTGGCGGAGGCTTCAGGAGGATGAGTGAAGCCCATACCTGGCTCTGGCCATCCCCCGGGTAGTGCATCGAGTCCCCTCGTCTTCCCAAATGTCCTCCTCTTCATCATCATCGAAGGGCTGGATCCGATCACTGCAACAGGCTTCGAACAGAGCTGCACTGGGCTGGGAGACAGATGAGCAGCTGTTTTCAGGAGAATCTGGTCCCAAAGAACTCCAGAGGGGCTAGCTCACAGAGAACATGGCTGATGCTGACAGACAGTGTGGGAGGAGACAAGGAGGGAAGCTCTGCTCCCAACTCCCATGGAGGGGCCTCCCCGTCCCAACACACAGATACAGTGGCCAGGATCCCCATGGGCCCATCTGTGACAAGGGCCAAGGTGTGGGCACTGCCTGAGTGGCCTGAGCAGTGCAATCAAATGCCACTATGCCCTGCAGCCCTGCGACAGCCCGTCACTCACACTGTCCTCATCGGCTTCAATGTTGAAGTTGATCTCTGCAATCCGGTCAAAGGGTGCACTGCAAGAACACGGTCCCTCAGTCCCGCCTCTGCTCCAGCGGGCCTGGGCCCTCAGGCAGTAGGTGGGACATTTGCTATCTCCTCAGGGACAGTGGACCCCGGTCCTGCCAAGATCATTTGGAGCTGCTTCTAGGGTGCTGGTGCTTAGGGAAGTGCTAGCCCAGAGCCCGAGCCTTCATGGCGGCTGTACTCACTTGATGTTGTCATCCTGGTCTGCAAACTCCTCATCATTGAAGCCAAACTGATCCACAAAGTTTGCTGTCATCTGCTGGATCTGGTACTCAGAGAAGGCCTGGGAGGAGAGGGTGCTGCTGTGGAACAAGCTGTAGCCTGGGCTGCTCCTCGGAACCCACTCCACTGCTCAGGAGCCTCTTGTGAAGCAGGCAGTGAATTTTCTGAGGTTGAATGTTCACAGTGGTCGAGCAGTTGCATATAGACGAGCACCTCCTTAGTCGGCTTTCAAGCTTAGTGTCCCCAGGAGTCTCACCAAGGTAATGTGACTTTGGGGGTATTCTCCCAGGCCCCCCTCTCCCCCAGATGTGCTTGGAGAGGAGTTACTTTTCTCTGTTGCTATGCAATGTCACGGGAACTAAGCACTACCAAGGACACAGGCTCCAGAAGGGCCCGGCAGGGTGCAGAGTGCCGGCCATGCCCTCACCTGCTGAAGGGACAGCTCGTTAGGGAAAGTCCCCTCAATGTCCTCGTCCTCACTTGAGGAGTGAAGGTGGTGAGTGCTCACCTAAAACACAGGCCAGATGGGTGGGCATGTGAGCTAGCCAGACCCACCCAATCCATTCCAGCCAGAGCCCCAGGCCCCACCCAGCCCAGCCTGAGTCTCCCCTCCCACACACCTCCCACACCGCCAATCCCCTGACACCTATAGGCCTGTGCAGCTTACTGCAAGGAGATGCCAAGTGAGGCTGAAGCCTCATGAAAGAGAGTCGAGCCGAGCCGCCCTGGCAAGGCGATGCCCTGGGGCCCAAGAAGGGCCCTTTACAATAAGCCATAGCTCTGGACGCAGGAGGTCAGAAAGATAACACTAGCTTTGCAAAGAGATCCTCAGGGAGCCAGCTCTGCTGTGACACAGTAAGGACAGGTAACAGACTGCAGGCCAGAGCTGAGCTAAATGTCCAGGCCTGCCCTGCTGCAGAGTGGTACCTATGGGACTGTCAGTGGCCGCCGTGGAAGGAGCCCCAGCTTCCTCACCAGGTCCACAGTGTTCCTGCGGTTGGTCTCCGTCAGCGTCTCTTCCACAAAGCTCTCCCAGCGTCCACGGCAATCTGCGGGGAGCCCTGCAAGGTAAGTGCTACTCATAAGTCCTTATGCGTACCCTCAGAAGTGTGGGACTTACCTACGAGTCCCAAGGGTAGGGCACTCAGGAGCCCTGGCAGGCAAAGGCTGGTCCAGAGAGGGACACGTTATGCTTCTACGATCAGCCCACTCAAGACAAACAGGAGCTGCTGATAGGAAGTAAGCCCACACAGCAGGGGGGGTTGGGGGGGGAGCGAATGTCCTCCAGGGCCTTTGGCTACAGCAGCTCTGAGCAGGACAGTGTTCAGCTCGTTCTACAGAGACCTCAGGAGGCATGAGAGTGTGGTTGGGTTTTTTTGAGCATGGTTTCACCATGTAACTCTGGCTGTCCTGGAGCTCAGTATGTAGACCAGGCAGGCCTCGAACTCCTAAGGATCTGCCTATCTGTGCCTCCAGAGTACTGGGATTGAAAGTCTATGCCGTTAGGCCTGGTCTGAAACTACCTGCTGGTACCTGTGCATCCCCTAAGGCTCTGAGGAGGCAAGCACCTTCCTGTGCATTCCTTCTAGGCCCGGAGTGTGGAAAACTCGCCTGAGCCTGATCTAGAAACAAGAACCTTCTGCTCACCCCTCACCTCCCTAAGCCGGGCTCCAAGCCCATTTGTTTTTCCCTTCTGGCGGCAAGAGAGCCACCCAGCTCGCTGACTGTTCTGCCCTGCTCCCCACTCATCGTGTGGTGATGGAGCAGCAAGGGCCACTCCACCACAGACTGTTGAAGTCAACTAGAAAGAAGGAGGACAGGCAAGCGGCCTCCAAGACGGGGAGGCCGGCCTGGGACTTCCTTAACTCGTACCTGTTGGGGAGGTGTTGCATAAGGGAGCTGTGCATAGAGCAGTGGGCACCACGTCTAAGGGCAGAAGCTCTGCTGTTTGGCTTGGGGTGTAGAGTTAGGGCTCCAGGTCTTGCTGCCCACAACCTGCTTCTAGGGGACAGAATATCACCTACACTCATGGCCTCTGACAGGAAATCTAGGAAGGCCCTCTAAATTGTGTAAGTTGATAACAAGGCAGGCAGGAGAGTCAGGACCTCGGGTACAGGAGCAGCTCTAGAAAGCCGTGAGCACGAGAACCTGGTGATGCTCATGGCTTCCAAGCCCGGCACTGGAGCCATGAATTACCCTTTTCAGGCTGAGTCACTGTACTCTACAGACCTCTGCTCCATGAAGAGGATGCCCAGCCCACCCTGAGAAGATGACAAAGAAAGCTGCACGTTCGTCCTATGTCAGTGTAGTTGTCACTCCTGAGTACAGAGTGCAGAGGGAGGGGAGTGTAGTGGGCACACCTCGGATGACTTCACTGATGTGGGTCTGCACGGGGCCCTGCTCCAGGTTCTGTACAACCGCATTGGCGATCCTCGTGAGGTGGCCCATATTCCCACGTCTCATGCCACCTGCTGCCCTGAAAGTGAAATCATCTATTAAGGAGATCATCCAGTCCACATTTTGCCCACCTTCTTGCTGGGAGGGCCAAGTGACAGGCTTTCTGAAGGTCATCTCCACTGTCACCTGTCACCTAGGCCTTTGCCTTTACTTTGCAGTTGTGACTCAGGGAAACAACCTAGCAGTCAGTGCCTGGCCAACAGTGTCGCTCTCGCACACACGTGAGTAGCGAGCATCTGCTGTGCACTCAGTTCAGCCACACCTCCCCATCAGGCCAAGAAACACGAGTGAGCCTGCTCACGCCGCGGCCCATTGATGGACATGAAGATGGAAGCAGAAAGCTCAGTGCTGGCCCCAGGTCCGCCAGAGGAACAGAGTGACAGAGCAGCTGAGTCAGGACGGATGGTGGCACAGCTTGCGCTGGGCACACTGTTTCTGGGATGCTGTCACTGTTGGAGCTGGGTTGGGCCTCCACACCAAGCCTCAACTTGTGCACCTCACAGGTCCTGGGTGGCAGTTCCACAAGTGCACTCACACACCTCGGGGCTCCCGTAAGCTCTGCTCACACTGCCTAGAGCCCGCCTGTGCTCAGAGCACAGCAGAGTGAGGGTGGCCATCACACCCTGAGAAACACAGAGCATCGCCTCTGAGTGGAGGGAAGTCTCAGACAGAAGGCTGCAGAAAAGCTAATATGCATCCCTGTGCACAAGCACCAACAAAGTGTGCTCCAACTTTAGTAAAAGCAAGAATGGGCACAGCTGCGGCTGGAGAAATGGCTTATCAGTTAAAAGCACTGGCTGCTCTTGCAGAGGACCTGGGTTTGAGTCCTAGCACCCACATGGCGGCTCACAACCATCAGTAACTCCAGTTCTAGGGGCTCCAGTGCCATCACCTGACCTCTGAGGGTAGCAGGCATATACCATAGTGCACAGGCATGCATGAGGCGAAGACTCACACATAAGATACTAGGTTTAAAACAAAGAAGAAAGAAGGATTGTAGCCAGCACACGAGAAGCTGAGGCAGCAGTATTAGAAGTTCTAGGCCAGCCTGGGCTATATTGTAAGACTGTTTCAAAAGAAAAAAACAAAACATTGACTGGTTGTAATGGCACATGCTTTTTTTTTTTTTTTTTTTTTTTTGGTTTTTTCGAGACAGGGTTTCTCTGTGTAGCCCTGGCTGTCCTAGAACTCACTCTGTAGACCAGGCTGGCCTCGAACTCAGAAATCCTCCTGCCTCTGCCTCCCAAGTGTTGGGATTAAAGGCATGCACCACCACTGCCTGGTGGTGCATGCCTTTAATCCCAACATTCACTGGGAGGCAGGCAATAGCAGGCTCCTCAGGATCTCTGAGTTTTAGGTTTGGTTATGTGGTAAATAACCCAGGATAGCCAGGGCTACATAATGAGACTCTGTCTGTCTCTCTCTCTCTCACACACACACCAAAAATAAACAAAAAACCCCACAAGTAGCCAGGTGTGGTGGCTCACGCCTGTAATCCCAGCACTTGGGAGGCAGAAGCAAGCGGATTTCTGAGTTCCAGGACAGCCAGAGCTATATAGAGAAACTGTCTCGAAAAAACCAAAACCAAAACCAAAACAAAAACCAAAACAAAAAAACAAAAAAACAAAAACAAAAAAAAAAACCCAAAAAAACCATAAGTACAAAGAACAAGCAAGACAAGTGGGAAGTGGGAAGGGGTCACTTACCTACCCTGTGTGGCCCAGCCATCTATCACTCAATATCCCACTCCTCTCCATGCCTCCCTGCATCCTCCTGCCTGAGCAGCCCTTACTGCCATATACCCAGTAGCAAGATCCCTTCTAGAATAGTCCCAGGCACATATCTAGATCCTGCTGATGCCTGACAAGGAGCCTGGGGTCTTGCGGTGCCCAATATCCTGGTGAGATGCATCTCTCATGGGCCAGGAGGGGTCCTCAGGGTCCTTACTGTGTGTGGTCGTTGGCTTCCCAGGCTTCCAGGATCCTCTGGACCAGGCAGCACTTCTGGAACAGCTGTGAGAGCAGAGCGGGAGGCAGTGTGAGAGGAGCCCAAGGCCCACACTGCCTCCCAGGTACCGCGGGCAGTGAACTGGCAAGTCAGCACTGAAGACGCTGTGGTACTGACATCACTGATGCTCACGGGCTCCAATCTCTGTTACTGAACGGCCTGAGAATGAAGACCAGTATGTACAGTAAAGGCACTCTATGCTCCTCACAGGCTCCGACTTCCGTCTCCCCTCCTCCTATGGGCCTCCACCTACACCTCTGAGCCTCTCCCACCAGCTCTCTGGGGCCCTCAGCATTTCTCTTGGATGTTTGTTGTAGACCCCTATTCACACCTCTATGCCACTCTCCAGGGTCCCTGTTGGTCTACATGTCCCCAGGTAGCTCTTGCCATTACTGCATGTCTCATGGCTGAGCCATAAACTGTGGGCCAGACTAACTGCATCTTATCCAGTATTAGCTCCTGCTAGGTTTGCTCTCAGGTGCCCAGGATACCCACCCCAAGCAAGTAGCACTGAGACCTTCTAAACCCAAGCAAGCACTGCTGTCTATGAGGCATCTGAACAGAGGCAGGAACCCTCCCCCAGACCTCTGCCCCCGTCAGCCCACATGTGCAGAATGTCCTTTCCCACTTCAGGAGCAGGGGCAGTCACAGCGGGCCGTAGCTCAGGTACAGCTAACTCATGGTTCCACGCTGCTTTCCCCTTTCCTTCCCTGGCAGACATTCATTAGGGCTGCGCTGTACCAGGGACAGTAGTAAACGCTGATGTCCAAAAGAGACTGAGCTGCGAGCTCTGACCTTAGGGTCACCTACACAGGGGAAGGGATGATGTGACAACTACGGTCATTCCCTGGAGAATAAGGGAAGTCATGGAGAAAGCTGGTGCACCTAGCTTCGAGGACTAAAGTTCCAGAAAGCTTTCTCATGAGAACTTAACTCTTGTGTTTCCCTTTCTGTTTAGTTATAAAGATGGATTGAGCAGAGCAGGGGCCACTTGTGAGCACAGCCATGGGGGGCTGTGGGAGTGTTGCAGTGTCCGGGAAGCTACCTACCCAGACACAAGCCACAACCACAAGATTATTTTCGCCAACAACTCCTTGCCTTCTCTTCTCCATCACCAACGGAATGTTTCTTTACAATTTTGTGTTCTTGTGGGTCAAAGATGGCAGCACCTCTGACCCATGTGAGGGTGGAGCCTGGAAAGTGCTGGCTGCAGGCAGCACAAGCCCACGTGGCCTGGACTTACGTGGGTCACCATCGTGTTCTCAGGAGGGCTGGTGGCGGACGGGCCGGTCTCCAGCGTCTCGTTCCCATCTCCACTCCCCTGCAGAGGCTCCACCCTGCCGTCTGGTCCACTAGCTTCTGCCTGCTCCTCCCGAGCAGCGTGGGAAAGAATAGCGGCTATGCATAGTTCCACTTGGAAGTGCAAAAAGTTATTCCAGGTGTACTTAAAAAACAAGTCCTGAGCAAACAGAGGACAGAGACAGTCTTTAGCTGAGTCTGCTCCAAACAGCTGCACTACAAATGTAAAGAGGAAAGCACTCTCAAAACGTCACCTGCTCATTTCACAAGGGCGCAGTTACTGGTGTGCTAGGGTGCTTCCCCGAGGCCCGTTTCTCACCGAGGAAGTTCTGAGGTCTACCCTGACCGACGTCCTCTTGCTTGATACTCGGTGTGCATCTCAATTACCTCCCTCTTATCCAAGTAACTGCCTTCTACTTTCTGTGGATTTATTCTTTGTTCTTTAAATTAGAAGCTTAACTAATTTGGAGTATTTTTTTCTTTTATGGTATCTTTATTTTTCTATAAAATGTATCCTCTACGCTTTATATATTTTACTACACAGTATTTTTTTAAATTATTATTTAACTCTAGGCATTTAGATTTTCCTTCATTACTTTGTCTCTAAGCAGTGAGTAACCAGAGCATGGTACACTTGGGCCCACCCAGGAGGAGTGGCACCCACGCCCCCATAGGAACAAGAGACTCAGTATGGCAGGCGCCCCTGAAGGACTGGGATTGGGGTATCACTGACAAAGTCTAGGCAGGGAGCAGTCTGGGCCTCCTGTGGAACACAGAGGACTAAAGATGCCCTGTCTCCCACAAACCCTTCTCCAGACTGAGGCAGGAGAGGGGGGAAGGCACCCTGAGGCCACAGCTCCTGACCTTTCCACTACTGCTGTGTCCCACAGCTGGGGGTAGGGGGTGGGGTGGGGTGGAAGGGGGTGCTGTTATAGCAGCCTACAGTCCCAGAGCCAGTGATACACCAAAGCGTATATGTGCTAGGTAGAAAGGTGGGGTCTAAGTCTGGCCCCTTCTTTTTTTTTTTTTTTTTTTT
>BDUI01002236.1:31193-45323 GCA_002335545.1 Apodemus speciosus | reverse complement strand
GGGCAGTGGTGGTGCACACCTTTAATCCCAGCACTTGGGAGGCAGAGGCAGGCGGATTTCTGAGTTCGAGGCCAGCCTGGTCTACAGAGTGAGTTCTAGGACAGCCATGGCTACAAAGAGAAACCCTGTCTCAAAAAACAAACAAACAAACAAACAAACAAACAAAAACAAAAAACAAAAAAAAAAGAAAGAAAGAAAGAAAGAGAGAAAAGAAAAAAGTCCTTATAATTTAAACACATACAGGATATGAAACAAGAAATCATCTGACATCTAAGCTGTGTGCTGAAATTATCCACTGGGGACAGATAAGTGAGGTGACGACACAGACACTGACCCCAGCAGAAGGCACGGACTGCCATTCCACTCCCCAGGCACAGCCACACTCACACAAGGTTAAATAAGACAGGAGGACAGTGCTACAGGAGAAATACGAGTTTCTTTACCCACAAAAACCCAATTCTAACATTATCTTTTGTTTGCTTTAAAGCAATCACTGTTCTGGACACATGGACATGCTACTCACAAAGACTCCAAAATGTAGACATTCCAGATCCCTCCACAGAGAAGGCATGTTATAGGACCTGGTATTTATGCCTGACCTGGGGCTTGCAAAGCACCCAGGGAGGGCAAGAAGTACTGCTTATTCCAGAGTTCTTTACCAGAAACATTTGTGGAAAGCCACTCTACTTACACTACAGTTCATATACCAGCTACCCACAGTGTTCATCTGTGTTCTGTTAAGCTAACAAAGCCCTGTCCCAGGAGCCTGGTGACAGTTTCACAGTATCAACAGTGGTTGTCCAATACATTTGGCTTCACACATCATTACCTGTTCAGTTTTCCTTGCAATAAGATTGCCAATGGTCTTGCTGAAAAAACTGGCAAGCAGAGGGTTGAGTGGTGGCTCCTGGTCCAGGAAGTCATACAGAAGGTTCAGCAGACTCTCATCCTCACCTAGTCGGTCGCTGATCTGCGGCACATCACAAGTCAGAAGCTCACAGGCTGTGTTTGGATATCTAAAAGGGCACAGTCCAAGTACTGGATGTGAAATTAGACTTCTCCAACTCTCAGGAAACTGTGTAAGTAAACTGGTGCTTAGGAGCAGACACATGTCAGGGCTGGCGAGGTATCTCAGTGTGAAGAGTATGCACTGCTCTTCCTGAGGAATAAGTTCAGTTCCCAGTGCACATGTTGGTGGGTGAACCACCTACATGCTGGAGGGGATCTCACATTGCTTAGTTTCCAGGCATCCACAAACATGGCATACTCTCATACAGACACATGCATACACATAATCCAGAATAAACACGTTTTAAAGGAAAAGGACCAGACCCATGTGAAAAGAGCAAAGTACTGAGCAGACCTCAGAACGTGATACTTGAGACAACTTGAATCTCTAACTATTGGAACTTCAAAGTTTGTAATTCATCTTTTATGGGCTACATATTTCCTATACTCTGATAGTCTACTTTTTTTTTTTCTGACTTTACTTTGTTTTCACAAACAAAGAAACAAACAGAGAATTTCCTGTAGCCTGGACTGGCTGTAAATTCATCATGTACCAAAGCTGACCCTGATGGTCCCCTCCTCCTGCCTTTCCCTCCCGAGCTCTGTGATTAAGGTGTGCACTACCTAGCAGACCAGACTCAAACGGTCTCTTTCTCCTGGACTCTCTCAGATCATGCTTATCTGTCTCCTTGTTGCCTGCCAGTGAGGCTGAGTCCCAGGCACCCTTGGAAAACTGCTCCTCTCCCCACTTCCTGTGCCTTCAAGTCAGTAAGCACAGACCCACACTATTTAAACTGGAGAAAAATGCCCGCAGCTATGAACAGCATCAGCTGTGAGACACAGGGCAAGGAATTTACTATTAACAAGTGCCAGTTTGTGTAAATGTACTTTTAATGATGACAAACCCTTAGCCCACTGTGTGTGGTTCCAGGCTCTCTCTTGTTAGCAGCTGGTCCATACAGGATAGACGAGAATCAATGCCCCAGAAACAAACAGCCCTCCACGGGCTATGGGATGTGGGCACTCCTCCTCAGGCTGACAAAGAGGAAGCAGACTTCAGAGCCATAAAGGGTCTGTCAGTCACAGAGGCCCAGCAGGCAAGCAGGCCTTGGGACAGGACAACAGTGTGGTCAGCGTGAGGCCCCACAGGCCAGGTATGGGAGGGAACCTACAGATTAAGTCGGTTCTAGGATTGCTTCTTCCCGGCTAACCTCTCTGGCCTGGTCTGTGAAGTGGGGCAGCCAGGGCCCCACCTCATGGGATTGCTGTAATCCTGCATAAGCATTTGGTGTATGGATAATACATGGCCCTGAGGACAGGGAGAGCAGAGAGAGCAGGAGGAGGGCCAGGTCGGCGCGGTGAAGGCCACGGGGATGCTCCATAGGACCAGACAAGGCACAGCTCACTGGAGCCTACAAGAACTCAGCTCTAAGAGGTGACAAAGCGAAGTACAGACAGCATTTGGAGACATTTTCAGAGCCCAGGGAAGTCACCTTGTCTACACAGAGAACAGGATCTCTCTACATAGTCCTGGCTGTCTGGAACTCACTATGTAGACCAGGCTACCCTGGTTCTATTCTGCTCCTATTCAAGTATGCTGAGTTAAAAAGGCAGGAAGAGCGTCTGTCGCAAACCCACTGTAGCAGAGTGCCCTCCCAGTGCCCGGCATGCAGGAGGCTCTGAAGTGAGTCACAGCTCTGCATTCCAGGCATGGGTGGGAGACACACTGGAGGAGACCCAGCAAAACCTCAGGAGGTCACGGAGCAGGGAAGGTAAGAGTTCAAGTTACACAGCTCCCTACAGTCTGCATGCAGCCAGCATACCGTATCACATGTCCGCTAAGATGGCCGTGCAGCCCTCGGCGGAACTGACGACTGTGCTGTCCACCTGCTTACCGTCTCTCAGGCTCCCAAGATTTCCTCAGTGCCTTCTCTGCCTCAGCTCAGTACTCAGCATTAGCAATCTCTGACTCTGACTCTGCAAGGCTTCCGCGTCCTGAGTGCTATTCTGAGAATCCCTGTCTTGGTCTTCCTCTGTCACTTTGTTCTGATCTGTCACCTAACTGGGAGACACGTGGAAGTAGGAAGGCAGGTGGGCTGCGAATAGTTGGTACTGAGGCCAGGACAGCCTCCAGCTCTGGTCACCCTACCCATGAAGCCATGGCTCATCTGACAGCAGGCCTCTGCTCTTCCTATCATGTGACTTCCCGTCAGAGACAGACTGATCACCCGGGAGAAAGTGCTGACAGCCGCCCACAGGCCGCCGCATCATGCAGCCCTGCCCTTCTTCCAAAGGTCAGCAAAGATTCGTTGTGAAGGATCAGATTAAAAATGTCCTTGTGAGTCTCTTTTGTGACTGGACTCTGATTGTATATGGACTAGTGTGGCATGCCAATGACACCAAAAAGATCATCAACATGTGTAACAAAGTACTCTCTCTTATTTTCAAACATTCAAAAATGTAGGGGCTGGAGAGATTGCTCAGCAGTTAAGAGCCCTGATTGCTCTTCTGAAGGTCCTGAATTCAAATCCCAGCAACCACATGGTGGCTCACAACCATCTGTAATGAGACCTGATGCCCTCTTCTGGTCTGTGTGAAGACAGCTACAGTGTATTTAAATATAATAATAAATAAATCTTTAAAAACAACAACAAAAATGTAAAAGCTGCCAGGCATGGGTATATCCGAGATCGTAGCACTTGGAGGCTGTGGAAGTCAGGCCGGTATGTGAACACAGCAAGCCTTTGCGTCATAGGTTGGGGGACTAGAAGGACTGACAAACCGCACATGATGACTTACTGGTCCTAGTCTAAGACCTTCCTACCATACTTGCGTACAGTGGACTTCCTCATAAGCGCCAAGATCTGTCTGCCGTGTTAACTTCCTGAACTGTCCCCAGAAACACTGTGGACCATGTGGCCTACTCAGGAAGCCAACCCTAGGCCTGAAGGTGTGGCCTGACTTCTTGCTGCCTCCTACTTCAGACTGTACTTCCTCAAAGCTCCAACCATCCTGCAATGACACTGACCCTTCCTTTTTGTCACCTCCCAACATCCTGCTGAAACTGGAAGTAAAACATTCTAGGAAAAAAAATTCTAAAGGTTTAGTGCCACTAATGATAATGACATCCTCCTCTTAACTAAACACCCTAAAAGAAAACATTTCCTGGGGCTCAGAAGTCAGATATCCAACCTCTAACGTACCTGCGGACTAATGTTGTGGCACAACTCTGTAGTCTCAGGGGCCAATTTACCACGGGGCCTTTCAGCAGTGCCACTCAATTGTTCCAACACATGCCGGCTTAATATAAGCCCATTTGCAACTCAGAATGAGAAACAAGAGACCCAATGACAGGCAGTGGTGGCACACGCTTTTAATCCCAGCACTTTGGAGGCAGAGGCAGGCAGATTTCTGAGTTCCAGGCTAGCCTGGTCTACAGAGTGAGTTCCAGGACAGCCAAGGCTACACAGAGAAACCCTGTCTCAAAACAAACAAAAAACAAAAAAACAAAACAAGAGATCCAAAACTCTTAAACCTCACAAACACCCAGCACACTGTAGAGCAGCGTCCTCCTGTCTCGTGAGGGGATGCCCTGGCTCTAGTTGTCTTCTGACACTAAGCACAGCCTCCCTGGCGGCCTCAGTACATACTTGAATCGGACCTTCTCTTCCATGTCCTGGGGTGGATCCTGTGTGATGAGGTTCACCAGCTCCTCCATACACTGCTGCCTGCACAGGAAGTCTAGCAGCTTCTGGTTCTGAGCCTTACACTCTTGCAAGATGTCATCTTCATCCATTAACTCCTGCAGTGTCACATGTTCCTTGTCGAGGAGCTTGTCTACGTGGGACGTGGTGTTCAAGTCAAATTTCCAGAACATGATGGCAGTCACAGAGCTGCAAACAAAGACCACAGCAGCTCACTGCTCCCGCTCTTAGCCATGTTATACCTAAGCCCGGAGGCTCATCCCCAGCATGCACACAGCAACCGTGGCTTGCCTCTCCTCTGTGACCCACAGACTCATGTTCCCCTTCTGACCTACCTTCTCCCCCACCTACAGTGCTTAAGTCCTTAGAGGCTCTCATTTTGATCATGGCTCTGTGAGAGCACAGATCTGTCTCCCAAGTATCAGCACCAGGAATGTCTCTCCATCCTGAAAAGGTTAACTCAGACTGAGAAATCCTCCCAGAGTCTAATCCCTCCTGAGTGAACGCTGGACATGTATTCCTGGAATATTCTTAGAGCCTACATGTAGTAAGCCAAACAAAAGACAGCACATTTGCTTGATCCCGTCACTTCCTGCGGCCTTCTGCCATCTGCCCCTCAGTTTACTGTGGCAATCTTGTTGAGGAACATTGAGGGTTACCCAGGAGACAACTCTCTCCTTCACATGTGTACCACCCACGCCTCCGCAACCCCTCTTCCAGCCTGTGCTGTCTGTCCACTGAGGCTCACTGCCCGCCTGCAGGCCACAGCAATTAGCAAACAGTTTTCACTGTTCTGATAACAAAGAGAAAACATGATGCTTCATCTTCAACAAAGCTAAAGCTTATCTTCAAATGACAGATCTTTAAAAATTATTTTATACTTATTTACTTATGTGATGTGTACATACATGTACACACTCACCCAGTAAAGCACACATGTGTAGAAGTCAGAGGACAACTTGTGGGAGTCAGTGCTAACTTTCCAGCATGTGGGTCTCACAGCCCTAACCCAGCAAGCTGTCTCACTGGTCTAAATTATCAATCGTTTTCATGTCCTAGGAAGTTATTTACAAACCTATGATAAAATCTGAGGGGCTTATTTTATTTAGTATTTTTACTTTAAAAAATCTAAATCTTTATCTACCTCAGTAGTTAAGAATCCTGGCTGTTAAAAAAAAAAAAAAAAAAAAAAAAAAAAAAAAAAAAAGAATCCTGGCTGTTGATCCAGAGAATCTTGGGATCAGTTTCTAATACCCAAACTATCACTACAACAGTCTGTAACCCCAGTCTCAGGCGATATAATGCCATTTTCTGATCTGTGTGGCCACTATACACATATGGTATGCAAACATGTATACAGGCAAGAAAATCAATTATATATAATAATTCTTTGAGACAGAATGTTACTGTGTGGCTCTAGCTGGCCTGGAACTCATTATGTAGACGAGACTGACCTCAAAGTCACAGAGGGACACCTGCCTCTTCCTCCCAAATGCTGAGAATAAAGATGTGTGCCACTACACCTGGTGCTAAAATAAACCTTAAATTAAAAAAACTTAAGGCTGGCTGCAGTTCTTAAATGTGTTTCTTTGTGAATCTAAGCTACCTGTGAAGCCCTAACACAGCAGCCTCTGACACCAATATATATTCAGTTTATCTTCAATAAATGTACAAAATCAAGTACATGGAGAAAAGTATGTGTATATAGTATTTTTCAATATATTATGCCAGAAAACAAAATATACATTAAAAAAAACCTGAAGCTCAACTCATACTTCACACCAGACCCCAAATTAACATATGTCACAGGTTTAATCATAAAATCTACAACTTTAAATTCTAGAGGACAGTGTTTTGGAGGCTGGGGTCTATAGCACAGTTGTAAAGCCATAAAAAGTCTTTAGGTTTGTTTCCCAGCACTCCAGAGGCAGGAGGTAGGAGATAAAGGAAAAGCCAGAGCAAGGTGACTGAGTGACTAAAGGCATTTTGTCATCACATGGGACAATGTGAGTTTAAGCCCTGGACCTCGTAAAAGGAGAGGGCCATTCCCATAAGTTGTCCTCTGATAGCTACATGCATGCAAATCAAAGCAAGCACTTGAATGCACACACATACATACACACACTGAGAGAGAGAGAGGGAGAGAGAGAGAGAGAGAGAGAGAGAGAGAACATAAATAAATGTAATATTCTCCAGACACAGTAGTGCATGCCTTTAATCCCAGCACTTGGGAGGCAAAGGCAGGTGGATTTCTGTGAGTTCAAGGCCAGCTTGATCTACATAAGGAGTTCCAGACTAGCCAGACACTCATGATGAGACTATCTCAAATCAGTAACAAAAAAATAATGTGACAAAATATTTTAAAAAAATAAAATAAAGCTTGGCATCTCATAAGACATACTAAACATTATTTATAGCCGAGCAGTGGTGAATCATGCCTTTGATTCAAGCACTCAGGAGCCAGAGGCAGGTAGATCTCTGTGAGTTCAAGGCCAGCTTGGTCCACAGATCAAGTTCCAGGACAGCCAAGTCTATTACACAGAGATACCCTGTCTCAAAAGCAAACAAACAAAACGGAAAGTCTTCATTTTAAAAGATATAAAGATATAGATGCTAATTTGCACCTTTTATCCCAGAATTTGGGATGCTCAGGCAGGATGCCCAGGCAGGATGCCCACGAATTTGAAGCCATCCTTGGCAACATGGTGAGATCCTGTCTCAAAAGGACACGCCAGTGGTGAGTGCGTTCACTGGGTCACTGTCAGTCAGCAGTGAAGCAGTGAAGCCCCACTGCATACCTACTACAACTACCACCAAAAGGCGCACAGAGCTGAGGAGGACCCTGGACAACCGACTCCTATCTACCTGCAGGAAGGGAACGCCAGCGTGGCCAACCACTCTGAAAAGAATCTGACAGCTCTTTATAGAGTTAGGCGTGCTCTAACCATCTGATCAACCAGTTCTACTCTCAGGGCCAACATAAGAAAAATTAAATCCTATGTTTATACAAAACCGAGAGAAGATTGGCAGCCACCTGATTCACAGTAGTTACACAGGGAACAGCTCGATGCCTGTGAACAGGTGAGTCACTTCCCCATATAACAGACTATTCCTCCCCGAATAGAACAAGCACAGCGTAGAGAGTGGCAGGGTAAGGAGGTCAATAGCTCCATTGATATGGAAGCTCGGGGCCAGGGATATGGCACAAAATAACTCATTGTGATAGGAGGGAATTCAGGGGTAACATAGAGGCTAGGCTTAGAGTCAGGTCTTGAATTTACCTGGGTCTTAGGGTTTCTACTGCTGTGATAAAGCACCATGATCCTACGAACTTTTGGAAGGAAGGGGGTCTTTTTCAGATTACACTTTCACATAACAGTCCATTAGGCATCAGGGCAGGAACAATGCAGAGGCCACACTGCTCACTGGCTTACTCCACCCTGGTTTACTCAGTTTGTTTTCTTATGTGTCCCAGGCACAGCCTCAGCCTCAGCCCCCTCTATACCAGCGCATCTGAGCGATAACATTCAGGGAAAAACATCCCAGATTTACAATTCTCAATGCTACTGGTCTCTTCTTTTGCTTTTTCTCTCTTTGGTTTTTTGAGACAGGGTTTTTCTGTATAGCCTTGGCTGTTCTGGAACTTGTTCTGTAGACCAGGCTGACCTTGAACTCACAAGTGGTACTGGGATTAAAGGCGTATGCCGCCGCTGCCTGCCCAGATACTGGTCTCTTCTTAATCATAACTAATTTCTCAGCTCCAGCATCAATTTATATCAAAACAAAGGTTTCATTTCAAAACAAGATCTCTTGTTAATTACAGGCAATTCTTTAGCCCTCGCTGACCAGAACCACAGATTCTTAATCCAAACTATCACATAAATGGCCTTGAGCCTCTGCTTCCCCCTGAACCTTCACAAGCCAGGCCCCGTCTGTCCGTCACCTGCAGTGCTCAGAGCATTACTTTCTGAGTTCCTAGAGAACAGCCCCTGGAGCAATGGGCCTTTCCAGCCTGCCTTAGGGTTTCTATTGCTGCAATGAAACACCATGACTAAAAAGTGAGTTGGAGAGGAAAGGGTTTACTTGTCTTACACTTCCAGATCATAGTTCTCACTGGAAAAGTTAGAACAGGAACTCAAGCAGGGTTGGAACCTAGAGGAGGGAGCTAGTGCAGAGGCCAGGGAGGGATGCTGCTTATTGACCTGTTTCCTGTGGCTCTCTCGGCCTGCTTTCTTTTGTTTGTTTGTTTGTTTGTTTCTTTTTTTTTGTTTTTTTTTGTTTTGTTTTTTTTTGTTTTTTTTGTTTTTTTGTTTTTGTTTTTTTTGGTTTTTCGAGACAGGGTTTCTCTGTATAGCCCCAGCTGTCCTGGAACTCTCTCTGTAGACCAGGCTGGCCTCGAACTCAGAAATCCACCTGCCTCTGCCTCCTAAATGCTGGGATTAAAGGCGTGCGCCACCACTGCCCGGCTAGCCTGCTTTCTTATAGAACTCGGGACACCAGACTTAGCATGGCACCACCCACCATATGTTGGGCCCTTCCCCATTGATTACTAGTTAAGAAAATGCCTTACGACTGGATTCATAAAGGCATTTTCTCATTTGAGGTTCCTTCATCTCTGATGACTCTAACTTGTTTCATGTTGACACACAAAACCATCCAGTACACAGCCCAAAGTCCAAATGCTACCATGACTCTCTTAAAAACACATGGTCAGGACTGTCATTGCAATACCCCATGGCTTGGCACCAATCCATCTTGGGATTTCTATTGCTGTGACAAAACACCATGACCATAAGCAAATTAGAGCGGAAAGGGTTTATTTCGATTATACTTCCACATCATAATCTATCATTGAAGGACGTCAGAGCAAGAACTCAAGGCAAGGACTGAGGATGAAGCCTTTACTGGAACACTCTTTAGTGGCTTGCTCCTTGTGGCTTGCTCAGCCAGTTCTCTTATAGCACCCAGGACTACCAGCCCACAATTAGTTGGGGCCTCCCACATCCATCAAAATAAATGCCCCACAGGCCAATCTGTGGAAGCATTTCCTCAATTGAAGCTCCCTCTTCCCAAATGCCTCTAGCTTGTATCAAGGTGATATAAAACTAACTATGGGCCTGAGCTAGCAAGGGTGCCACACGCCTTTAATCCCAGTACTTGGGAGGCAGAGGCAGGTGGATCTCTGAGTTCAAAGTCAGCCTGGTCTGTATAGTGAGTTGCACGACAACCAGGACCACAGGCAGGCAGGTTTCTGTTAGTCCCAAACTAGCCTAATCCTCATGGCCAGTTCTAGCCCAAACAAGGCTACATACAGAGAGAGAGCTTTGTCTCAGAAAGAGATAGAGAGAGAGGAAAGAAACAAGACAACAAAATCTGCACGACTTAAAAACTGCAAAACAGTAACACCTGGCCCATCATGCTCATCTCAAGTAATCTATATTTTCTTTGGTTTTGGTCTCATTTTAAGATTGGTTTATACAGTATAGCTAAAGTTGGCCTCAAACTCAAAATTCTTCTGCTTTAGCCTCCACAAAAGTCTAGGATTTCAAATGCATATTACCACCCAATAGCAACTCTATCGATTAAGAATTCATTCCTTTGTGAGCTGTTTATGGGCCAGAGCTATGTTCAGTGGGCACCTCACTTCCTGTTGATAGGGCAGGGGAGAGGGCTATGTTACAGGGGAGAGGGCTATGTTACTGGGGAAAGGGAATAGATAAAAACCGTGTACGTGGAATAATAACTATTAGTAAATCTCTTAATATCTATGACAAAGGGAATATATAACTAAGAAAACAGCAATAAAACAAGCAAAAACAAAGTTCAAAATGAAACAGCTATATAATCTTGTCAATAAAAATAGGAAAGAAGAAATGAAAACAAAACTGAAGAATCAGTAAGTAGAAAACATTAAACAAAATGACAGAAACTAGCACTAATAACATCAATGACCACATATGGGATAAACTTAGCAATGTAAAAGTCTCTCAGACTAGATATAAAAATTCCAACAATGTTTACTATGAACAGTAGACTTCAGCCGGGTGCCGTGGCACACACTTTTGGTCCCAGCACTCGGGAGGCAGAGGCAGGCAGATCTATGTGAGTTCAAGCAGCCTGAGTCTCAGAGTGGCTTCCATGACAGCCAGGGGTACAGAGAGACCTTGTTTCAAACTATATATACTTTAAAAACTGAAAGAGGCAGAAATATGACAACTGAAACACTCAGTGAGCAGATATAAACCAAAAGCTAAGATTCATTCAATGTTAATATTTGAAAAACTAACTTTAAGGCAAAAAAACAAAACAAAACAAAACAATAAGAGGCACTGTTATATACAGGTAAGAAAGAAAAGATCCAAACACGATAAACATACAAACCTGCAGGGACTCTGCAACCTCTATAGTGCAGCAGTAAACAGAAATCCATATAAATAAAACTGCCTTGGCCCTGGACATTGACCCTAGGGAAACAAAAACTTAAATTCACACAAAAACCTTCACATAAATGTTGACAGCAACTTAATTTGTAATAGTCAAGAGCTAGAACAGCATCAGAGCACACCCTTAATCTCAGCACTCAGGAGACAGAACCAAGCAGATCGCTGAGTTTGCCACTAGTCTGGTCTACACAGTAAGTTCTAGGACAGCCAGCACTACGTAATGAGACCCTGTATCAAATAAAACAAAACCACAAAAACAACAACCAAGCTAGAATCCCACAATAAAATTAATTTCTTTGTATGCTAACCAAAAAAGGAGGAATATACTTGGACAGCCTTCAAAATGCAAGCTATAACACAACATGTAGTGCCAACACAGTAAGGAAAATGGGCTAATAGAAAAGCCTGTCTATGTTCACTTTGGTAATACATATACAAACCAGATTAACAAGGCCCCATGCAAGGAAGATATAAAACTTCATGAATCTTTCCTGATTATCTTGCCTAACATGCATATGCTATAGAAACAGTTAACAAGGAAATAACTTTAAATGACCGCTAGCCCTGTTTAAAATCATAGGAAAATTTATGCACAACTCCAAGCACCATTGTGAAGAACATATGTGTTAAATTCATGTAAGTGGAATAAATGTGGGGTTTTTTGTTTGTTGGTTTGTTTTTGTTTTGGGGGTTTTGTTTTTGTTTTGTTGTTGTTGTTTTGGTTTTTTTGTTTGGTTTTTTTTTTTGTTTTTTTGTTTTTCCAGACAGGGTTTCTCTGTGTAACCCTGGCTATCCTGGAACTCACTCTGTAGACCAGGCTAGCCTCAAACTCAGAAATCGTATGCCTCTGCCTCCCAAGTGCTGGGACTAAAGGCGTGCGCCACCACTGCCCGGCACTCTGGGGGATCTTATATCTTTGTCCTCCTCTGACATCTGAAGGCACCAGGAATACACATAGTATAGACATATGTGCAGGCAAAACACTCATACACAGGAAATAAATAAAACCTTTTTAAAAATGAGAAGTGGGAGGACAGTGTGGTGATTACTATTGTTAACTAACAGAATCTAGAATCACCTAGGAGACAAGGCCCTGGCATACTGAGAGCGTCTTTCGGTTAACTGAAGTGGGAAGACACACACACTGACTGGGTGGCTATTCCCTGGAATTGGGTTCCAGACCTCACAGAAAGGAGGAAGGCAGCTCTCTCTGCACAGGGATTTGTGTGCTACTCTCCTCCTCCTTCTCCTCCTTCTCCCCCTTCTCCTCCTCCTCCTCCTTCTCCACTTCCTCCTCCTCCTCACAGCACCACCAACTGCCCAGTGGATACAGCACACTTCTTAAATCTATGGACTTAAGTCTTACAAGTTTTTGAAAAGTTTAAAATTTATAATGCTTTGAATAGTACTGTGCCTCCATCTTCCCTATTTTTACAGTGGAATTCCCACTATCCACTTACATCCCTTTTATTGTAATCTCTATTTTTGCTTAATCTCAATTTCTATTTCCCATCTCTCAGTTCAGCCTCTGAATAATTTTTCAGATACATATTACAATTTACTAATTCTGTCTTAAATATGTTTAGTCTGTTTAAATTCACAAGTGCCTTCAGCTAACGAGTTATCCTGCAGGCCCAATTATTGACTATTTCTTTTTCAAACTTTATTGTTTTGTTTTCATAGAAGTAGAGTCTAAGTGGTACAAGCTGGCTTTAAGCTTATGGTGATCGTCTTACCTCAGATTTTCAAGTCCTGGGATCACAGGTGTCCAGCACCATGCCTGGTCTCTACACCCTGTCTCTCATAGGAGATGCTTAGCTACCCACAGATGACTGGCTGGTTACCCTGAGAGCATCCTTTCCACAGCCAGCTCTGGACTTAGTATATCAACCCAGCGGGATGATCTTCCCACCCTGACTACTGTCCTTGAGATTCCTTCCAGACTGTAAAGAACAACAAGACACGGCCAATACCTCCTGCATGCTTACCCAGCAGCGAATGAATGAAAGGAGCCTCAAGTTCTGCTTCTTTATTTCCCAGGGTGACAGAAACGGAAGACGGAGGAGAGGATTCAAACACAAGTGTTGCCCATGTGGTTCTATAGTTCCATGAAAGAGTCCGACAGAACGCTCTGTGGTAGAGACTGTTGCCAAGAGAGAATTAGAATCTAAGCTGAAACTGATTATCTATCCAGCCACAAGTCAGTGCTTACATTTTTGTATTTTAACTTTTTAAAATTTATCAATTACAAGTATGGTGGTGACCCATGCAGAGGCAGGTAACTGTGAATTCAAGGCCAGCGTGGTCTATATAGTGAGTTCCAGGACAGTCAGGGCGAAAGACTTTGCCTCAATTTAAAAAATAAACAAATAAGCTTTATTGATCATTATTATGTGTGTGTAATGTACGTCAGTACAGGTGCTACATGTCGTCACACATACCTAGAGATCAAAAAACGTTTCAGGGTCAATTCTCTCCCTCCAGCCTGGGTTCCAGGGCTCAAACTGAGGTCACCTGGCTCCTAGAATAAGTGCTATTACCCACCAGGCCATACTGCCAGCCTTCTTCTTCTCAGCTCACATCAGTTGGGATAAAGCATGCTTCTTCAATCTGTGGACTGAGGTCTTTATTTTTGAGAAGTGGAGCTTTTTTATCACAGCGAAAGAAAAGTAAACAATGCTCGGAGCATGGTTTCCTCTCAAGAGAACCAATGCTTTCTTCAGAACAAAGCAAAAGAGAGCTATCACGACACAACACTCAGTGTCCTATCTCGTCTCTCTCGCCCTTTGGGTGTTATCTTAATGTCTAGTACACCAAAATGCTCATAAGAAACTACATTAACCAGGTGTGTTGTGATGCTCAACTGTAATCCCAGCATTCAGGACACAGGGAGAAGAATTGTAAATTTAACAACAATTTTGGCAGTCAGGTGGTGGTGGTGGAGATGGTGGTGGTGGTGGAGGTGGTGGTGGTGG
>BDUI01002235.1:102577-118335 GCA_002335545.1 Apodemus speciosus | reverse complement strand
AGAGAAGATACCAAAAAAAATCTTTTTCAAGTTCAAAAGATCATTGGATATACCTGTCTTTTTCCACTGGGAAGTAATAGAAATTCAAAACTTCACATTCAAAAACCTTGTTCTTTCTACTTTCTCTCCATAAGTGTTCACAGGCATTTATAAAGCCTTTGAGTCTTGATCACCACTGAATTTTTAGAGAGTCTGTCAGGAGAGGGGAGACCATGGTCCCAATGAATCTAAATGGTTATATTATGTGTTTTTAGCTTTTATTACAATTATTTTCCCAATAGATAAAGGGACATCTGGGGCGCTAAACTAGCAAAAATGAAATACAGGCTTCTCAGTGGTGGTGTGACCGGCAATTGTAGAATCAGGTTCAGAGGCAGCATGGGGTTTGTGAAGAACATTTTCTGTTTGTTTTTGCTCTTGTTAGTTCCTTAAATGCACATGCCTATCAGCAGGAGAACAGAGCTTGAACAAATGATAGGGCCCAGAAAGATGATATGAGGTGGATAAAATTAATATGAGGTRGATTATCTCTATGTTCTGAGACTGAAGGATTGATTGCACATCACTYTAAGTGGTAGCACAAAATCAGGTATCATATTGTGYTTATGTGTAAATGTGCATATTATAAATTTGYTCAGTACATATCTGGAAACATTATCTGCCAATAATCACTAAAGGAGGGGGAGGCTGAACAGATGATGTAAGAGTTATTTTTACGTTGTTATTCTATGTYGTAATTATGGTGGTGGCAATTGTTTATCACTCGGGGTATGTATTAATTTAAAATATCAAGTTTCTTGAAATGTCTACCAGAGAGCACAAAGGGACRGGCATTGTCCAACTTTAGTAATGAAATGTTTYTGTGTAAYTGACCTCTGGCCCTGAGGTACTACTAAATCAACTCTCCATCCACCACTCTTTAAGTAGTGATCTCATGACAGTCAGGCTGGCCTTGGATCTTGGTGATCCACCTTTCTGAATGCTAGATGACAGTTGTGGACTGATGCACTTCTAGCTATATGTGGTACTAAGGGTGAGACCCAGGGCTTTGCACACCCAGGGCTTCATGTTTGCAAGTTGAGGCCAGCACTTTGCCAACCTATCTTTTTTTGCCACTCTTATATGAAAATCACACATCTTTGCATCTAGTTCAAAGTGTTGAGGACTAAACTGTTTCAAAACTCTGAGTGAATTTCTTTTCCTACCTTCTGTCACTCACTTAAGAGTCCCATCAGGTTGACAAAGGCCATTTCCCCCTCTAATCTGTAGCTATAATTTACTATTTCCTGTTTCATGTGGTATCCCACTGCACACAAGGGTCTTCTTTTATTGTTGATGTTGGTTTTGATTTTTTTTTAAAAAAAAAAAAAAGTCAACTACAAGCTTTTATTATTTTAAAGGWGTTTAAATATAAAAGAGATGTTGAACTGGGAAGGACACCACTGTGAATAAACCTCCTGCACTCTATGGTACACTTTGACAATGGACCCTCATCTTACCCACCTCAGCTCCTTTCCCTTCCAAGTATTTTCCTCACTCCAAGGAGAACATGGCTACCACTGTTAACAGCAAAACTCATATTGACTTTCATTTGTTGCATGCTTCTCAAGCTCAGAGCCAAGCTACTTTGCCATAAGCAGTGATAATATTCCCATTTCACAGCAATCTCATAGCGCTCCTTTCTCATCTGAGCTCTCCCCTTCTTAGACAGTCTCTGACTCTAAACAGAGTCTAAACAGAGAATACTGAGAACCTCAGTATTCTCCGTTTACTTCATCCTCTAGTATCTGTGTCTCCACTGGGCCTGTCACTGTGGGTCTCCGCTTATTTCCTGTCTATTCTTCTACCAAATCACGGGTGAGTGGGCACCTGTGCTTCTCATTCACTCCTTTGTCTCTGGCACAGTTCTCAGTTCTCAGGAAGCTTCTCTATTCATATTTGCAGAATGAATTAATGACTGCTACCACAAACAAAGGAATCTCTTCAAAATCTCTTTAAAGGCCTCCAAGTCTTACCTTGAAAGAAGACTGTCACATGTCTGAGGGCGTGGCTCAGATTGTGGAGTGCTTATCTTGCATACACAAAGCCTTGTGCATCAATTCTCAGCACCACATGAAGCCAGGGGAGGGGGAGGGTTAGAAGACTGCAATTACAGCCATAAGGATACAGAATCATGAGGATTTGAAAACCAAAGTCATCCATAGCTACATAATGAGTGCAAGACCAACCTGGAATATATGAGACCTGTCTCAAAACCAGAAAAAGAAAATCAAAATTACAAAACAAAAAGAAGAAGAATACCACAGTCAATTCCAATACATTTTTCCTATTCTGATTTCAGAGCCCAAAGGATCTCATCCCCCTTATGTGGTTATTACAATATTTTTTCCTGAATGATTGACAGGCATGTACAGCTGTCATAGTCCATATATCTTAATGACACAATGATTCTTCAGAAACTCTATTCATGAGTCATCTATAGTGACACACATAGCATGCAAACAGGTCTAATTCCTGCTGTTTTTTATTTTTTTCATCAGCAGACAAATATATGCTGCCAGCACACTTTAGTAATGCTGGTACCTTGTGTTGCTGTGTGATTTACCCCAAGAAGCTTTGGAAGCTTTGGAGGTAAGTTTTTCCCATTGACATGTATTCCACGGGCAGGAGAAAATGCAGTGAAAATAAATCTATGTTAACAATTGTGTGTGTGTGTGTGTGTGTGTGTGTGTGTGTGTGTGTGTGTGTTGGCAGACACAGGCACATCTTGACCAAAAGTCAACAGCAGGTACCATCCTCTGGAATAGCATCCATCACAGGGTCTTTCACTGCCCTGAAACTCACCAATTCAGCTAGTCTGGCTGGTTAGTGAACTCCAGGGATCCTCCTGTGTCTGGCTCCTCAGCATTGGAATTACAAACATGAATTAGCACAACCAGCATTTCACATGGGATTTGGGGTAGAACTAAGGGCTTCATGCATGCAAGGCCAGAGCTTTGCCTGCTGAGCTAGCTCATTAGCCTGTATTTTATTGGAGAGAAGGCAAGAGTTGTATAAAGAATAATTTTAAAGCTAGATTGTCTTTCTGAGAGGTACTATGAGTGAAAAAGCTAAATTTGAATGTTTTTCAGCTCTACATGTTCTTATCTCTTGTCCAGTCCTGTGAAAATCTACATTAAGACCAACAGAAGTCACTGTTTCGATCATTCCTATGATGCTTAGGGGATGGGGAAAGATTGCCATCTGAGTGTGTTTCACCACTCAGGCAGTCACTTACACAACAAATGTACAGGGCTTGGGAAATTCCTTGCACCCCATGTAAACAGTTCAGTGTCTAGGGAGGGATGCTTTCTATTCCAATATGGGGGACTGCTGCATTTAATGCTTCTGAGATGGACCCCATCTATCTGGTATGACCCTTACACCAGGATCAACTCAGTCTGCACACTAGGCCCTCAGTCTCCATACTAGCATTTTCATGTTTCTTTTATTTAGGCATCTGAAAACTGGATTAATTATACTTGTTCTTTAAAAAAATTATTTCTTTGCCGAACAAACCATGGAAACAAACTGCACTGATGATCTTTAAATGACACAGATTCCAAGATAATTATAGTTGTAATTAATTACATAACACAATGTCTCCTGGTAGTTTTCAAAAGGTCTAACCCAGAGAACTCCRAGGTCAGAAGATTTGAATTTGGACACAGTACCAACACAGGGCAGGGCAAGTGTTTGGCAGGTTCTGATGTTTCTCTCAGTGTGTGTGTGACCTGAGGAGAGATCACTTAACCTTTTCTTATTGGTCATGCTCATCTGTGAAATGGGGATGGAAATAAATAATTATCTCCAAGGGGATGCTGCATGGAGTTCTATGGCATGGAGTGACAGGAAGTGAAATGACTAACAACTGAGGAATCTCAGCCAGGCCAGGTTGCTGGTGGAATGTGTGGAGAACCAGAAAGTATGGCCACGATGTTTCATGCACTGGACAGAATATACAGCTGCTATCCTTGTACCATACTCATATGGGTACACATGGGTATGCATATATAAATTCATACACAAATTCATACACACACACATATAATATATATTCCTACATAACAAAAATATCACAGTCCAAGTACATTGAATAGTCACACCAATAGTCCAGCAAAGGCCATAGACATACACATGCTTTTTGCCCCCTTCAGCACATATTATGTCGACGTACGTCACAGGATCCTACTCTCTGATTTATGGGTAGAGAAGTCTCTAGCTGTCTTACCTCCATCCTACCAAATGCTTACCTCTTCCTTTGTATGCAAGCCAGGACATAATGTGGAAAGTGCTTTGCATCTTGGAATATTTGCCCAAAGTAGGATCAGATAACACTAAAAGGTATTGCCTTTGTCATCATTACAAAGTGGGCTGCAAATGATGCATTAATGCAGGGAAAACAGAATGAAAGTAAAAGAGAGACTGGGACAGATCTTTCATTTTGTTTTCTGCTGTGTTTAYTTATAGGCAAGACACTCTTAGGACAAACTTTCCCCAATCATCAGAAGAGCACTCATCTTAGACTCTTCCTTTGTACCCTGCAGAAGGAGCTGAGAGGTTAATGAGGGCACAGACACATTTATGGAATGCAGGCAAGCACAGTAGAAACACCTGTAGAGTATATCTGGGTCTAAAGAAAACACTGATCAGATATGAATTCAATTCAGATCACACTTTAATGAAGTAGTGATTCAGTAGTCAATAAGGAATCTTGGTCTCTTCCTACAAAGGTAAGGTTCCTATGTATTCCCCTTTGGCCTGTGTACACATTACTATTAACATTACTAAAAATATCTTAGACTCTGTGCACATTGAGCTTAGTAAGCTAATAGAAGCCATTTTAGAACACAGTCCTAAATTTGAATCTGAAACATCACCACAGGCTCGCATGCATGAGCATTTGGTCCTCAACACTGTTTTGGAAGAGTCTTTGACATATTAGTTCAGCTAGCATATGTAGGCCAGCCACTAGGTGTGGGCCTTTACATACAGCCCTGCCCTAACTGAGATTCCCATGAAACTGTGAGCCAAGACAGACCCTTCTACTCTTAATTGACTTCTGTCTGGCATTTTGTTCATTCAACAAGAAAAGCAAAACACACCTATGTAGACTTTTTTATTTAGTAGTGAGCAATTTGGTCAGAGAAGTTATTTTACTTTCTTGAGCTCCAGAAACGTTATGACAGGGTCTTAGTAATAGCATTAGTCTTCTAAGGGTATAGAAAAAATTAAGCATGATAATGAATTAAATAGTGGCTAACATAACACAATATATATGAGACACAGTAGAAACCAAAGAGTTATTGCTACCTCCAAACTAAAACATTAAATAAAAATCATAACAAAACAACAAACTCCATGGGAATTTTCTAGAAAGTAATACATAGTCCCGTTTGTCTCCTTTACATACCCTATCACATGTGTGTGCTCATAACTCTTCCTCAAGAGCCACATAAATACATTCACTCCCACAAAGCCACACAAGGTTCTCTYCCAGTATAGGTGTCATACATGCCAACTAAATTTAGGATAAGTAAACCTATCCAGCAGTACGGCTATCAAATACAACTGTAGGCAGGTAATAGATAAGATACAGTCTTTATGGATTCAAAAACTACATGATCAGTGGCTACTTTGATTAAAAACTTGCATGGGGTGAAATGAGTGAACTCTCATAAGTGTGAGGGCCACTGTAAGGTATTAATGGTAGGTAGATATAGCCATTAAATATTGCTATGGACTGAGGACATAGCTTAGTGGTAGTATTTACTTACCATGCACAAGGCCCTGAGGTTCTATCCCCTATGCATGGCAGTACATGATTGTAACCCAAGCACTCTGGGAGAGAAGGCAAGAGGATTAGAAATTCAAGGTCACCTTTATATAGGTAAGAAGATCCAGTCCAGAATAGGCTATAAGCATAAGATCCTGATATAGTATATAATGTAGACAAAGGAGRAATGTTTAGAGAGTCTGGAAGATTCTCATGGGGCTTTTGGGTTGCTGTTGTTTGTTGGTTGGCTCCACAAACTAATCTTCCTGTCATCTGAATGTGACACTGATAATGAAGACCAAGGTTTGAGAGAGCCAGGTATGTCTCTCGAATCAAACCCATTAATATAAATATTGGCTCAGGGCAAGAGTCCATGAGACACTATTATACTGTATCATAGGGGTTAAATGCTGATCAATTATTTCAGCTCATCAAAATAAGCAAGCATGACTAATGGACAGAACACATCCAGCATGGGAGGTGCTGCACAGTACACATATGCTGTGCAGTTCTCTGTACTGTGCCACGTACACAGTGCCAAACCCCTTAAGAAATTCATATGCTAATACCCCTTCACANTTATAGGCAAGACACTCTTAGGACAAACTTTCCCCAATCATCAGAAGAGCACTCATCTTAGACTCTTCCTTTGTACCCTGCAGAAGGAGCTGAGAGGTTAATGAGGGCACAGACACATTTATGGAATGCAGGCAAGCACAGTAGAAACACCTGTAGAGTATATCTGGGTCTAAAGAAAACACTGATCAGATATGAATTCAATTCAGATCACACTTTAATGAAGTAGTGATTCAGTAGTCAATAAGGAATCTTGGTCTCTTCCTACAAAGGTAAGGTTCCTATGTATTCCCCTTTGGCCTGTGTACACATTACTATTAACATTACTAAAAATATCTTAGACTCTGTGCACATTGAGCTTAGTAAGCTAATAGAAGCCATTTTAGAACACAGTCCTAAATTTGAATCTGAAACATCACCACAGGCTCGCATGCATGAGCATTTGGTCCTCAACACTGTTTTGGAAGAGTCTTTGACATATTAGTTCAGCTAGCATATGTAGGCCAGCCACTAGGTGTGGGCCTTTACATACAGCCCTGCCCTAACTGAGATTCCCATGAAACTGTGAGCCAAGACAGACCCTTCTACTCTTAATTGACTTCTGTCTGGCATTTTGTTCATTCAACAAGAAAAGCAAAACACACCTATGTAGACTTTTTTATTTAGTAGTGAGCAATTTGGTCAGAGAAGTTATTTTACTTTCTTGAGCTCCAGAAACGTTATGACAGGGTCTTAGTAATAGCATTAGTCTTCTAAGGGTATAGAAAAAATTAAGCATGATAATGAATTAAATAGTGGCTAACATAACACAATATATATGAGACACAGTAGAAACCAAAGAGTTATTGCTACCTCCAAACTAAAACATTAAATAAAAATCATAACAAAACAACAAACTCCATGGGAATTTTCTAGAAAGTAATACATAGTCCCGTTTGTCTCCTTTACATACCCTATCACATGTGTGTGCTCATAACTCTTCCTCAAGAGCCACATAAATACATTCACTCCCACAAAGCCACACAAGGTTCTCTYCCAGTATAGGTGTCATACATGCCAACTAAATTTAGGATAAGTAAACCTATCCAGCAGTACGGCTATCAAATACAACTGTAGGCAGGTAATAGATAAGATACAGTCTTTATGGATTCAAAAACTACATGATCAGTGGCTACTTTGATTAAAAACTTGCATGGGGTGAAATGAGTGAACTCTCATAAGTGTGAGGGCCACTGTAAGGTATTAATGGTAGGTAGATATAGCCATTAAATATTGCTATGGACTGAGGACATAGCTTAGTGGTAGTATTTACTTACCATGCACAAGGCCCTGAGGTTCTATCCCCTATGCATGGCAGTACATGATTGTAACCCAAGCACTCTGGGAGAGAAGGCAAGAGGATTAGAAATTCAAGGTCACCTTTATATAGGTAAGAAGATCCAGTCCAGAATAGGCTATAAGCATAAGATCCTGATATAGTATATAATGTAGACAAAGGAGRAATGTTTAGAGAGTCTGGAAGATTCTCATGGGGCTTTTGGGTTGCTGTTGTTTGTTGGTTGGCTCCACAAACTAATCTTCCTGTCATCTGAATGTGACACTGATAATGAAGACCAAGGTTTGAGAGAGCCAGGTATGTCTCTCGAATCAAACCCATTAATATAAATATTGGCTCAGGGCAAGAGTCCATGAGACACTATTATACTGTATCATAGGGGTTAAATGCTGATCAATTATTTCAGCTCATCAAAATAAGCAAGCATGACTAATGGACAGAACACATCCAGCATGGGAGGTGCTGCACAGTACACATATGCTGTGCAGTTCTCTGTACTGTGCCACGTACACAGTGCCAAACCCCTTAAGAAATTCATATGCTAATACCCCTTCACARGGGAGCAGGAAGACAAAGGGCTCAGAAAAAGACAGGAAAGAAGGTCCTCTGGGCTGGCGAGTGTGTAACCCACACTGAACCAGTATCTGTTGTCTCCCCAAGACCATGCTGCACGCTGCATGCTCTGAGTCAGATCACTTGCTCAGAGGTAAGAACTCTTCCTCAGCAACCCCTTCCCTCCATTCCATCAGAGCTGTTGAAAAGCTCACGTTGACTCTGGGTCTGTGTCTGCCTCTCCATGTGTGTCTCAGAAAGATACTTTATCTTTCAAGTTTTATGGCTCATATCTGTGACTAAAATATCATTTATGACAATTCCCATCTGCTAAGCTTCAAAAGTGATATAGTTTCACTGCAAAGGGCTGCTACAAGGGACCCAAGTTATAAGCCAAGATTTGAGTAGAATCATAATGCAACTAGACTCTCTCACAAGCTGAACACCATTAAAAGGCATTCACTTCTTTTATTTATTTATTTTTTTTAGAGAGCACTGTTGGGTGAAGATCACAAGYTCCAAAGATCGCAGCTCCTGGTCRCTGTCCCTAGAGCATTAAAAGGGTGAGGACCTTACAGCCAAGACAGCCCAGACTCCATTTCTTATTCTGGGTGAGAAAGCAGAAAGCCTGGTCCTTCTGTCTTGTCTGACAGTTATGGACTAGCAGTGCACCTTATTAAAGATTAAGGCTTGCCCCAGCACTCTCTTTTGGCCRTCTTCTGTTCACAGTCCTACATTTATTACAAAAAGGGCTGGAGATGAACACCATCCATTCTGCCTGGAAAGAAGGCTGATCAGTTAGTGGTTATCTAAAATCAAGAGACTGCAGAGACACACAGAATAACCTTTCATATTCTAGGATCCTGCCTCTCAATGCTACCTATCACGTTAAGGCTGTCTCTATTTCATTGTAACATTTAGTAAACCTTGTTTCACACATGACACCTGTTCTGTTCCCTGAGGTCAAGTTCAGAATATAAAAATAAAAGACACAAATAAAAATTAGCCTACAAAACTCTCCATATTTTGGAGATTATTAACATCTAATCTCTTCCTTTTCTCCTTTCTTCCTCAGTCATTTCTCCAGTAAAGGTGTTTTTATGGTGGCATAAAATTTCTTTGCAAACTCCAAAAAAATTATAAGAGTAACCTACATTTATTTAGCAAAGAGGAATGCTGCTTTGCAAGCTCGTTTTCTGCCATTTCTTGCCCTAGGCAGACATTGCTAATCAATTGTAGAACATCCTCATCCTGAGTCTACATATGGCCCTTCTCCAAACAACTGCTACTAATAAATCTGAATTGCAGCTAAGGGTTCCTTTTACTGTATCAGTTTTCTGCCCTTTAGAAATGTACATTCTAACCTGCACATCAAAATAATTTATGACAGGGAACTCCAGTAGTCTAGACCAATCTAAGTGCTGATTATCACCATTTGAGTCTGCTCACAACTAGATAACCTGTTTCATATGGGGCACAGAACATGAAGTCATGTCTTATTTTCATGTGACCTTCAGCCCTACAGCTCTTTCTCCATCTCTGCAGAGGCCCCAAAACCAACTCACAAGTGTAGGCCATAATAGATACGTCACTGCAGAGCRGCTGCTGAGTACATATATGTTTTCTGTCTTCCCGGTGTCATGTCTGGACTAATAGCAARAAAGTGATAGAAACTGAAAAAAATATATCTGTASAGTGAGAAGGACAGTCATTTGGGTTGTTTTTATATTTTTGAGATAAAGTCTTGCTCTACAGCCCAGGCTGTCCTTGACATTTTGCTCTATCTGATTCTACTTTTCAAGTGCTGGAATTTCAAAGTATGTGCCCCAACATAAACCTTACTTGTCAAGGTTTGAATTGCATCTTTCAAGAGTGATAAGATACCAGTAAGAGAAGAGAGGCAAGAGGATTGCTGTATGCCTGAGATCAGCCTGATCTAATTCTAGGCCAGCCAGGTCTATAAAAATACCAAGCCAAACCAAACCAAAACATAGCTAGAAAACAATAACCTTTTGACCCTGTAGCCACACTGCAAGGAGATTAATGAGCCCTGTAAGGAGTGACTGAGGGTGATGCATCCATGTTCTGTTTAGATATTTATAAAGATTTAGATAGCACTATTTATACTGGAAACTCAGTGTATATGCATGCTATTAATATTCACAATTCAAAATACCACAGAGACCATTCAGGAAGTCATTAAATCAGGAATATAAGAAGCATACAGTAGAGGAGAAGTCAAGGAGACTCCATAACACACTATAAAATCCAGAAGGGTAACCATGAAATAGGCATCTAGGTTGATATGGGTTAGTCTTTATGTGAAAATAAATAATATTTATTCATACATATATGCATTATCAACTTACATGCCTATAGATCTTGGGGTGCTCTCTCTCTCCAATGGCAACTAAGAATTAGTAAGTAAAGCAGAGGTCATGACCCCTTTCCCTTTGCTGGTGCTGGTGATATCTGATGATTAATTTGTGCAATGTATCATTTTAATGTGAACAAATGTTCATTGCTTGATTGGTCTGGGTAGTAATTATCCTACATATATATATTAGTTTCTTGATGCTTCCTGAGAAATGTACCACATGCATATTTGTTACAAAAGGGGATTATGAGTTTCAAATATGGAGAAAGATACTGCTGGGAGAAATGAACAGGGCAGGCCATGGCTTCACAAAAGCATCAGTGAAGGTAGTTATGGTGGTACATGTCTGTGATCCCAGTACTTAGAAGGGGAAGCAGGAAGATCAGGAGTTCAAGTTTATCCTTGACGACCTAGTAAGTTTAAGGTGAACCTGGGCTATAAGAGATTCTGTTTCTGAAATGAAAAAGAATCCATATGGCATCAGAAAACCTGAACCAACTAGCCACTTTTGGAGAAGAAAACAAATTATAGGCAGGCTGGAAATACACACATCAGTATGTGTGTCCCTAAAGTATTCACCTGTCAGGGTAGACCATCCCCTTTCTAGACTTTGCTTCTAGGGTCATGGTGCATTAATATTCCACTCACCATTGTTCCAATCATCTTCTCTCTCCATTTCTTTTTGACCTCAAGCATTTTATGCATAAATGTCAGTGTTCTTTGCAATTAATCATGCCCACCGCAGACTAATTGTGGACAACAGGCCTGCAATTAGCCCAAATGCATTTCAAATATGCATGAACCTTCAGAAAGCACTTCCATTCCCAAATCTCATACTTAAACAGGAACGATTGGCTACTCCGTCCTAAGTCCCTTTCAAATTCAATGTGAACRAGCAAGATAATCAGATCATAGCTAATGGCGCCCATGCCCATAGTCTGCTAATGAGAAAGTGGCATCTTTAAATGCCRGCTGTGAACTCTACAGAGCAGTATGTCTGGGAACACTAAGAATRGCCCTTGAGAAAACCTGGGAGTGGGGCTTCACAGAGCTCATAAAACAAAGATGTCTTTGATCAAGAAGTACAATGATTCCCAGCAGAAATGAATAAAAGACTCAGAAATAGACACAGGGGTMACATACAACACAGACTTCGCACATGCTTGTAGCAATGTCACCTTAATGCCACTGTCATCAGCAAATCAGCCTCGACAACAAGCTTGCTTCTTAATGTTGACTAAAGATAGGAAAAGCAGACAACTGAGGCTGTTGAGATGGCCCAGTTCAGATCTCAAGAATCTACCGAAAATGCCAGGGTGGTGGCTGTTTCTGTAACTCCAGCTCTGGACCAGTAGAAATAAATGGACCCCCAAAGCTCACTGAATTGCCAGCATAGATGAACAGTAAGGTTTAGTTTTATGGAGAGACTCTGTCTCAAAAAATAACAGTTGAGACTAGTCAAGAAAAGACATCATCATTGGCCATATTGACTTTGGGTTTTCATAAGCATGTCCCAAGCTTGCATATACACTTTGCTCGCATACACACACACACACACACACACACACACACACACACACATACACACACACACACACAATGTCAACAATGCCTAGGTCAGGAAGCTGTGAGAAACTAAAACATAATTTCTAGAACAAGAAAGTGTGAGGGACAGTCAAGCTTGGACCAGGACAAAGCCATGGCTTTGAGCCAGGTTCTTTTCCCCCAGAAGCCTTAATTTCTCTCTCTGTTAAGTGGGGATAATAAGACCATCTTTGCAAAATGGCTACAAGAATTTGAGACAATAGATAGGAAAATACCTGCTAGATTATATGTGGGAGCTTTTGTGTTCATTGTCATTATTACTGTTTACTTATTTTCCAATCACATAATCAAACTGAGACAGAGCCCATGTTGGCGAGTTGTGCAGCTGCCAATCAGGCACCATGGTAAATATCCCCTCCATCCTCCCAGGAATAAACTAGTCTCACTTCAAACAATCGGTACAGTTAGAATCCAATTGACTCCAGACAAAAGTATTGAGATAATCAGCATATTAAAGCCAACACTATAACCATATGTTAATTATGTAAATGATTCATTTTAATCAGCTAGAACCATGTAAAGAGTAACTAGGAATGCAAATGCAGGGAGTTATTAAAAACCTCATTATTATTCATCTTGGTTCCATGCGTGAATGTATCCATCCAAACAGATGAATTAATAGTGAGAGGAGAGATGAAAGTGCTTGAGGGAGAGTCTGCGGGACACCATCTGTCTGCCTTGCTTCTTGCTCTGGTCTCCACTTTGCAAGAAAACTGGATCAGGCATGCAGGAAGGGGCTGCGGGTTTCCCTAAGAGGCTTAGTCAGCCCTTCACTCCTGCAGAAGGACTATGACTCCCATGCATGTGGGTGCACTTGTTTTCTGTTTGCATTGAAAGATGTCATGGAGTTACCAAACTATGGAATTCATTGGCCATGGTTCCCGATTCATATTCATTCAATCACTCATTCATTCATTCCCTCTGTGTGTGTATGTTGTATACTTATGTGCACATGTATGTGGAGGTAAGAGATTCATTGTGTGTTGTTCCTCAGACACAGTACATCTTCTTTTCTAAGCTAGGATCTCCAACTTTTACCTAGCTAACTGAGACAGTCTCAAAAACTACAATAGAAAGAGGACTGGGGATATAGATCAGTGTAGTCTGTTTGGCATCTATGTGAGGTCCTAGATTCAGTCTACAATACCACCGAAAAGAATGAAAGGGAGGGAGATATGGTAGGAGAGAGSGGGGAGGGMTAGAGAGARAAAGGAGGAGGAGAAGGACGAGGAGGAGGAGAGGAAGGAAGTCTGTAAGGCAAGCAGGCAGAAAGCATGCTGAGTAGGTCTCTACATAGGTGAAGAGAACCTGGGATTCAGGAAAGGTCACTTCCTGGCTCAAGGTCAAGCTGGTGATTGGGATTTAAACCCAGGTCCTCCTTGTCTTCCCTCCTGCTCTGAAGATCAAGCTAATCCTTAAAATCATCCCCTCTTTCTCTATTAGCCTAACCCATAACCAGTGTTTTCCCATAGAAAAGCACTCCATAATGAAAGGTTTTGTATCTGTTCTGTATATGGCTACAACTAGCCTTGCCAGGCTTCAGAACATTTGAAAATCCCCACATGTATCTAGGGGACCTATGTTTTAAGAATTGCTTGATATTAGAGAACTTGTATCTAAATAGTTGCAGGGGGCTAGATGCTGAATGATTTCAATCGCCTGAGATTTCTACAATGCAACTTCACCGTGGATCCTACTCCAACCTTGTAAAAGAGTTTTGAGGATGAGGGCTCAGAGGATGCTTCTGTCAAATGGGCTGATGAACAGTTACAAAAGTACACATTGCCCATACGTGGTCACCTGCAGCTTCCTCTCCAACTCCCGGTTCTTCATTGTTGATTTGTTTGAGATAGGATTTTGGTACACACCGAGATTAGCCATTGGCTTCTTATACAGCCCAGGCTGGCTTCTACTCAATATATAGTCCACACTTCCCTCAAACACACTATATATAACCCAGGCTGGCCCAGAATTCACTGTATAGCCTAGATGGGCCTCAATCTTACCACATAAACTAGGCATAGCTTCCAAATTGTTAAATAATGTGTACTGGACTCCAACTTGATATTTAGTCCCAGTAGGCATTCAAGTAACTATACAGCCAAAACAACTCACAATGTTCCTGCCTCAGCTTCTTCAGTCATGGAAATTCAGGAATGTGTCAACAGGCCAGGCCTTAAAATTGCCTGTGTTAGAAAAACAGAAAGATTTGCCATTTGTTACCTCATGACAATTGGGAAGAGCCTCCTAGACATAGGGATAACTGTCTCTGCTGGCTGAACTTGTGACTAACTCTCCAGGGYGCTCCTCTTTCCATCCACCCTCCCCACTGGGCCAACACATATKCTCCCCACSTTCCAAAGTGAATTAAAATGGATGGTGTTTTGACACTTGCACGAAACCTTTTAAGCTTATAAAGGTTTTTGATCAATGATGCCAGTTTCCTGGTAATGTCCAAGCTTTCCAAAAATAGCYGTGCTCAAGATGAATGGCCAGAGGGGAAAATGCTGATGGAATGTTGTTCAGCAGTGCACAAGTATGCATGGCCATTCTTCCTCTTCGTCTTCCTCCTCCTCCTCCTCTTCCTTGTCCTCTTCCTCCTCCTCCTCTTCTCCTCCTCCTTCTTTTTCCCCATCTCTTTCAAGGGAGATTATAAAGTTGGGCAAATGCCATGTTTAGCCATGTAAAGAGAGGAGAGAGAGGGAGATAGAAGAAAGAAGAGAGGGAAAAAGAAAGAGAGAGAATGGAGAGACAGAGGGAACAGAAAGAATTTAAATTGTGATAAATAGCCTCATAGAAACTAAATTTTTGAAGTTAGTTTTTTTAATGTAGCCAGAAAATCTGGACGCACACAGCCCTTCATATTTACACAGAGAAGTATGCTGCAGTTAAGAGGAAGGTGTCTCTTTCAAATGGAAGGAGCAGTAGGGTGTTTGTTCTTTGTTCTTCACTGTGACTCAGATAATGATAAGGAATGGTGTGGGCAGGAAAGTCTACATGCAAACAAATAGGAGTCCAGTGAGCTTCTTGCCCTATGCTATAAACCTGGAAGAGCCATTGATAATGGAGTAAGAAGAGAAACTTGCTTCTCTCTCCAAAGAGAACATGCATACATTTTCATTGTAAGAAACTGAGGGCAATCTTAGCCATTTTGACTGGTGTGAGGTGAGATTTCAGGGAAGTTTTGATTTGCATTTCCCTAATGACTAATGATGTTAAGGTGCTTCTCAGCCATCCGAAGCTCTTCAGGTGAAAATTCTTTGTTTAGCTCTATACCCCATTTTTAATAGGGTTATTTGGTTCTCTGGGGTCTAACTTCTTGGGTATATATTGTATACTTCTTTGTATATATTGGATATTAGCCCTCTGTGGGAGGTAGGGTTGGTGAAGATCTTTTCCCAATTTATGGGTTGCCGTTTTGTCCTTTTGACAGTGTCCTTTGCCTTACAGAAACTTTGTAATTTTATGAGGTCCCATTTGTCAATTCTTGATCTTAG